>APFE031371585.1:74880-169250 GCA_000404065.3 Pinus taeda | reverse complement strand
GAAACTCTAATCTATCAAACTTGAAAGCAATCAAATGACATAATGAAATCAAAGAAAAATTACAAAATAAAATCTACTCTACCTTACATTCTAATGTGCTCCATGACATTTACTTCACATCTCCTTCCATGTTGAGAACATCAAAGCTTTATTCAAATTCTTCAAAATCACAACATACAACAAATCTCTCTAAAGCTTTCCAAAGCCATCAAGGAAGAACTACAAACTCCAAGCTAAAGAACTAAAATCCAAGCCAAGCTAACTTAAGAACTGAGACTAATAAGCTAACAAATTAAGGAGAGAGATCTCTTATTTATACAAAAATATGAGAAGCCATCTCATTAATGAGAGTCCATGAATCTCTCCCTCTACCTCTAGATTCCTAGTCAAAATAGGAATTGATAAGACACATGTCTTCTTAGAGTTACAATACAATTAGGAGATGTGACACATATCCTCATGATCCCATGATTCTTTCCACTCAAATTCGAATTTGGCCTTACAGTGCCACATAAGGGTCTTCTAGAAGCCTCCTTTCAACCTACACATGTCAACAATCTCAACCCATTGGTTAGGTATAAGCTTATGCACATTATTTCCTAATTTTTAACCACAAATTCACTTAAAAGTCTTAGAATTAATAAAGATTGGAAAAACATAAATGTGGCCCAATGATAATGAAAGTGGGATGAATGTGGTGACATAGTAGTGAAATGGAGGTGATATAATGGACATAATAGTGAAAGTGTAATGGAAATGAATGACATTTTCAGGACTTAACAATGAGTATGAACAAATTAGTTTTGTGGAGAACCTTAGGAAATATGAAGATGAATTTCAAGGAGGAAAGGATGAAAGGGTTTAGACTTTCACGTTTTAAGAATAATTCCTAGGAAAACTAGGAGACAAAACTATCCCTTAATGTGCCAAAAGGGGGTGATCTCTTGAACAATAAAATTCAATTTCAAACCATTAAATGTCGGGGATGTAAAGGAGACCGTAGATATAGGGATGGTTCTCATAAATATGGAAAGTTGAGGGTTGTCCATATCTTACAAGTAGCAGATACAATAGAAGGCATGGGAAATGGCATGGCTAGAATTTATGTAGCACTAGATATTAGGAAATATGAGCACCAAGAACATATCATTGAAGTTGAAGGTAAGCTTAACAACTTGCCTATTTTTATTTTAATTGACTCAGGAGTTATTCATAGTTACATTGACCTAAAATTGGTTGAGAAATTTAATTTAAAGAAAACTAAGCATTGCAAAGCATGGTTAGTACAATTAGCCATTGGTGCAAAGAGGAAAATTATAGAGTTGATCAAGGAATGTCCAATTGATATGAATGTACTGAGTACAAGGTTTGAGTTGAACATTATTTTTTGGGATCATATGACTATTGGATCAACATGGATTCAATGGAGAAGCATGATGCAATTCTAGATTGCTACAATAAATATTTTACTTGTGTTGATGATGAGAGATAGTAGAGGCAGACCCAGTGATCTCCTAGGCCGGTATTTGTCTGAGAGATATCATATATGCAGTTTAAGAAGAAGTTTAGAAAAATATGCTATTTTTTGGCATCTCTTTTAGAGGAACCCAACATGGATTAACAATAAAATTTAGAAAATTACCTAGTATTAGCAAAATTTGTTGATGTATTTGCTGAGATTCCCAAATTACCTCCAAGGAGGGATATCGATTTCTCTATTCACCTAGTACCAAGAGTTGTTCTAGTATTTAAAGAATCTAAAAGAACAAGTACTCTAAAACTAAGAGAATTACAGATGAAGTTGGATGATTTGTTAAAGAAGGGATATATATGCCCCATTGTAACACTATGGGGTGCTCTAGTCCTTTTTGTTAAAAATAAATATGGTAGATTAAAATTCTATGTTGATTTCCACCAATTAAATAAAGTTACCATTAAAATAAATGCCCATTCCCAAGGATAAATGATTTATTTGGTCATATTTGAGAAGCTAACATATTCTCAAAAATTGACTTGAGATTATGATATCACTATTTGTAGATTAAAGAGGAGGATATAAAAAAAACAACATTTCTAACTCGTTATTGGGACTATGAGTTTGTAGTGGTGCCTTTTGGACTATCCAATGCACTAGGAGCTTTTATGTGCTTGATGAATGTTGTTTTCATAGGATATTTGGAAAAGTTTGTAATTATTTTTCTGGATGATATTTTGGTATATTCTAAATCTGAAGTGGATCATGAACAATGTTTAGAGTTAGTTCTATAGGTACTCGGGGAGCATCAATTATGCTAAACTAAGTAAATGCTCATTTTTACTTGGGTCACATTATCGCAGAAGACATAACAACTATTGACCCAAAGAAAATTAAGGTGATTAGAGAATGGCCAACACCTAAAAATATACTAGAGATGAGGTCTTTTATGGGCCTAGTTGGTTCTTAAGGAGATTTATTGAAGGGGTTTCAAGGATAACACATCCTATTAGTTCATTGCAAAGAAAGGGTGTAAAATTTGAATGCTCGCATATGTGTGGAGGATCCTTTCAACATTTAAAGGCTTTGTTGACCAAATCTCTTGTATTAAAAATTGCATATTCAAATGAGGATTTTATGGTATGCACAAATGCATGTAGAGAAGGTTTGTGAGGAGTGTTCATGCAGAATGGACAAGTAATATACTATGAGTCAAGAGAATTAAAAGAGAATCAACCGAATTACTTTGCCCATGATTTATAGCTAGAAACTATAATTCATGCACTCAAAATGTGGACGGATTACCTAATGGGTATAAAGGTTGACTTGTAGATTAAGGTTAAGACATTTATTTGAGTAGCCGAATCTAAATGGATGGAAAGTTAGCTGGCTGGAGTTGTTGGTTGAGTATGACATTGAAATAAGTATATTAAGGGAAAAGAAAACAAGGTAGCTTATGCACTCAACTGGATAGTGCACATCATGCATGCCAGAGAAATAAGTGGTTGCAAGGCCAAGTTAATGAGTAGAATTATATAGGCAAAATTACATGCATCCTAGTTAATCATGAAAAATTAGATGCATCCTAGGTGTGGTTATTTAGTTAATCATGCAAAATTACATGCAACCTAGTTTGGAGAGCCTTGGCGGCTCTGTTTATGGCTTGGTGGCCATGGAGTTTTGGTATAACCTGATTTGAAGATAGTTAATGAATCCTAGTTGTGGACTCTAGCACTGACTAGGGGTTATTCAGTTTGGCTGGTAGGGCACTTGGACACCCGAAGAGAAGTAGAGCTCCTAGAGTTGCACATTAAGACCATTTCTCATTGGTTATAAGGCAGCCTATAAGGTGGGCACCACGAGCGACTAGTGTTGCACAACTTGCATGCAAGTTAGGTGAACATGAGCTTGTGGCTAGATATTGAGGTTGTTGGAGTTAGTGCATTGGCTAATATCTATAATCTGATGTTTGGTTTAGAAACTATTTCTTGTGGAGTTGTAGCCCTATATAAGGGGTGACCCATGGTCGATATTTAGGAATGACACGGTCTATGGCTAGGTGGAATGTGGAGAACAAATTTCCATATGGCTTTATTTTATGAGATACGTGCATATGTTCGTGTGTAATGATTTAGATTTATGTGTTGTGTTGTATATTGAATTTATGGTGAAACACTAGTTTCAGGGTTCTATGTTCATTATCTTTGATTAACTTGTATTTTTCACTATGCCTTTATGTGTACATAAAATATATGTGAAAATTATACATTAATGGCATTTAGCATTGCGTTCATGTTAATTAGAACTTCCAAGTATAGGAGCATCCATGGCAGGGTTAGATTTTATCTTGCTTCCACAATAAATTTATACAAATTTAAGAAGTGAGGGTATGGTATCATTTCCCAACAAGAGTATTTTGTAGTAACTATGCGACAACGTTTTTCCTATATCATTTCTAAGGCCCCAAGATACATACCTACTACTCAAAACAATTATTGGCATTAACATCCAAAATCATAATTTAATGATACCCTCAGTAGGTCAAGTGTGGTGTTTTGAGACATCCTTCTTTGTTATAAATAGAAACAAGCTTTCTTTAGTTCTTCATATTCATCTCTCCTCTCCTAGCCATGTTTTAAATCTCAAGGCCCATAACTTCTACTTTGAAATTTCCAGTGGTGCATATATACTCATTTAGAGACAAATGGTGTGCTTGATAGGTCATTTGTTGTTGTTCAAAGTGTCATTATTGGTTACATATTCTTATAATAATTCAAATTGTCATTATTGGCTACATATTATTATAACATTCCATTAGTGAATAACTCTTGGGTTTGTTCCCTTAAGAGAATCTATGTTCTATAATCTCATACTTAATGTTCAAAAGCTCATAATGTTGATTATCCCCTTTCAGAGACTAAGGATAGGCTTGAAAGGTCATCTATAGGGATTAAAATTTCATTTATGGACTTAAATGTCTAGAATATTCATTTAGGACCTAAGTCCTAAGTTTCCTCTCTCAATCATGTACAAGGATGCAAAACCCATACTCAGAGTTGAAAATTTTCTAATGATGCACATATCCCCACTTAAAGGCCATATATCTCCTTGAAAGGCTATCTATATCTTTTTATGATGTGATTCATGGCAAGTGATCATTATAAATTTCCTAAGATCTTGAGATATTAGGTGTGGTGGTTTGAGGTGTCATTCTTAGCCCTAGATGAGGTGTCATTATTTGCACCTGAGGTGTCATTTTTGGCCCTAGAAGCCTATGAGAGTCCTTTTATGACCCAACTCTTGGCTTTGTCACCTTCTCCATATATAAGTTCCAAATACTTATATTCAATGTTCAAAATCTCATAATTTTACCTATCCCAATCCAGAGACTAAGGAAACCCTTAAAAAGTCCTTTATATAGGTCAATATATTTATGATGGCCCTATATTCCTAAAATCTTGGATTAGGACCTGAAGCCTATTTTTCATCTCTCAATCATGTCCAAGGACATGAGACCCATACCTAATGCTCAAAATATCCTAAAGAGTCCCATATGTCTAGTTGAAAATCCAATGATCCACTTAAGAGGACATATATGACCGCTTGTGGTGTCATTCATGACCCTTGAGACTTAGAAGTCACCAAAGTCTAATAGAGGTTGGGTGTGGATATTTTGGGCATCATTTTTATCCCTAAAATTTGAAAATATTTTTTCTTTATCTAAGTCTTGGTATTCAGCCCTCAACCAAATAAAGGCCTTGAGCCCCATAACCATTGGTCAAACCCTTTATTGGGGTAGTAACATCCTTTCTCAAAAACTAATGATTTTGTTCTCAAGAAGTAATGGATGGTGCTTTAAGGTGTTTTTGATGACATTGGATACCTTAAATATTTCATTGAACACAAGGCATACCTACTACTAAAATCCACATATTGACACCAACACCCATGTTTGTAGGATAATGATTTGTTTGGGAGGCCATGTTCAATGGCTGTAGGCATCTTTGTTGGTATAAGAAGGATATAATTTTCGTTTATGACCCAGTTTTCATTTTCCCTCCCTTGGCCATTTCCAAGGCCCCAAGACCCACACTTAACGCTGAAAAATGCTAGTGTTATCTATCTACTTATTTAGAGGTAATGAATGTCCATGATAGGTCATTTGTGTTGCTTCAAGGTGTCATTATTGGTTCCATAAACATATAATATTCCTTTAGAACCTAACTCTTTTTTTTCCTTCTTGATCATATCCACATTCCAAACACCCATACTTAAATTTCAAAATCTCATAATTTTTTCTAACCCCATATAGATATGAAAGGCACACTATAAAGGTCATTTGTAGTGGTTCAACATTTCATTGGTAACTATAGGTTCCTAGATGCTCCTTTAGGACCTAAGGCCTTAGCTTCCTCTCTTGATCATGTTTATAGACTAAAAACCCACACCTTGTGGTAAAAATATCCTATAATGCTCATATCCCCACTTGTGCTCCAAATATCCTCTTGAGATGCCATCTATGTCATTTTGGGTGTCATACATGGTCCTCCAACCATGGGTTGTACCTAAAACATTGAGAGATTACGTGTGTGGTTTGAGTCATAATGTTTGGACTTATATTCCTAGAATCTTTCTACAATATTGGGTTTCTTCCCTCAAGCATATCAAGGCACTTTACCTATATTGGTGTTTCTCATGACACTTAAGCCTAAGAAGGTATGTTTATGGCCTCAGGATACTATTTCCCTCCCACAGTGTCAAGATCCTCAAGATGTTGCTTTTGTACCACAACTCTAGACATATCCAACTATAAGGGTGAAAGCCCTATAGAGAAGGATCATATCATTGTGATTAGGTTAATTCATGGCCTTTAAGTTGAAGGAGGTTCAAGATGGATATAGCAAATTATTATTATGCCTACTTCTAAAAACACTAACAATTTCACTTACTCAAAACAATGTATACTCACTCTAGAATGCATGCACATTTTTACCATTCAATTATTTATTAGAAAAAAATAGCAACTTTATCATATGTTTTTCTTGATTTGGTCTCCTCCAATTTAGGTTCATATTAACAAACCTAGATGTTTGATGTAGAAATACATCAAAATGTTCAGTTTTATAAAATGCTTTCAATGTCTCTATTTATCATGTTATTTATGTATAGGATACACAAATATCTCATTTATAAAATATGACACTCATTTTAAGTCAACTATGTAGATTCCAAATATATAAATTAAAGAATCATTACTTTACATACACACATACATATATATGACATATATCCTAATCTTGAAATGCACACATATTTTATTTATGCTATAAGATTTTTCCACCTTAACCATTTTTAGAATAACTTGCGCACTACATTAGTTAATACCAAGATCTACACTCTAAAAATAAATAAAAATTGATCGATGATGTTGTCACCCTCATACCTTTGCACAAACACAAGCCCTTGTACATTCAAGGATATAGTGACTTTCATAATTTTTAAAATGATGAATTAACATTATAAAGTTTGAAAAAACTTGTTTTGCATGAGAATAGCGTGTTCTATACAATTCCAATATTTTTTCTTAAGAACATTATACCATTTAGATACTTAACACTTGCACAAACGAGAACATATCCATTATTTTTTACATGAAATATCACATACCTTTGTTAAAAACGTAAACTTTCACATAGTTATGCCTAAATTTTATAAATAAAACTTGGGTATTAAAAAAACTAATTCAGTTTCCTACATTTCATCTTTTTACATTGCACTCAAATTATTTTGCGAGTACATCAAATTATCCCTCATAGTTACCATTTTGTTTTTTACATAGTTGCATTACCAATGGCTTTTCAATGAATTAACATTATATAGTTTGAAAAAACTTGTTTTGCATGAGAATAGCGTGTTCTATACAATTCCAATATTTTTTCTTAAGAACATTATACCATTTAGATACTTAACACTTGCATAAATGAGAACATATCCATTATTTTTTACATGAAATATCACATACCTTTGTTAAAAACGTAAACTTTCACATAGTTATGCCTAAATTTTATAAATAAAACTTGTGTATTAAAAAACTAATTCAGTTTCCTACATTTCATCTTTTTACATTGTACTCAAATTATTTTTGCGAGTACATCAAATTATCCCTCATAGTTAATATTTTGTTTTTTTACATATTTTCATTACCAATGGCTTTTCAAGGCCATCATTACCTTGCACACACACTAAAAGTATTATTTATGATCCATCGATTTTTTTTTTTTTTTTAAACCATGGCTAATTGTGAACTCATTTTAGTAATCTAAACAAGGCTTTAGATCAATCCTTCCAGCTTCTTCTATCATACCAATATTATATCTAATAAACCAAAATCCAAATGTACCAATAACTTATGACTCCGCAAGAGTAAAGATGGGATAACCCAACAAAGTGGACACTATACTAGAGGGAATTTACTCTTTGAGCCTTCTCACAAGAGGTCAACATGTCCCTCTATGTGAATTGAAAATAGATGGATAAGATAACACATTGTTTTCTTGACCACATGGGCTAAACCCATGGGGCATGATCTATCAAATGTTACAAGGAATGGTAGGGAATAATAAGGTACATGTAGAAGAGTCACAATTATAATAATACTTCTCTCCAACTTTTTAGGAATATACATTGATCCATAAAGAAGATAAATAATGTAGAAACCTATATATGAGGTACAATTTTGCCATTAAATATTTTGGATACAAATATTAAACCAAAAAAATGATAAATACATATTTAATAAATATACACAAACTAGTCATAACATCGAAATAAAAAGATAATATACAAACATAATGTGAGGACATCACATCCTTGATTACATCAAATAAGTAGACATACCCAAAGACTACTTCTATTTACTAACAACTGAGATGTAGGGAGTAAGAAATAATATTGAAAACATATTGTGCTAATGTGAAATCTCAAAGTACGATAAATAACAATGTTCCTCAATTAAAATCGAAAAGTCCATTGGACCAATTTTTTGTATTCTTAATTTTATTTATAAATAGAAAATAAATAACTTAATTACATTATATTATGTCAAAGTTAAAGAAGCTCAATACCATTACCACAAACAAAACAAAAAAATTGTAAGTTTGTGCAAAGAATTTTCATTAATAAAAAATGGTTAACATGAAGCTTACAATACCTTCCTGAAGGTGGGAATTTCCACAAAGAAACCAAAACTAAATTTTAAGGAGTGATCTAGGTAATCAAAGTGAAAGAAACCAAAAGTATCACCCAACTTGCGTTAGGTTTTCGGATTTGTTTTTTCCCCTTTATTTTAGGTTACTTTCATCCATCTATTCACCGAAGGAGTGATCGAAGGCTTGTTGAATAATTTCCTAATAAGCTACTACTATTTCCTTATCAAAGTCTCAGGAAATTGATTTGTAGGCTCATTTTACCATGTTGAAAATGTAACTAGTTTCGGTCTTCATAATTGTTGTACTCATTTCAATATGTATCCTATGTAACAAACAAGAAAATAATAAACAACTTTATTATTACTAAAACATGGGTTTCATGCTCATTATTGATGATCTTATAGGTAAATGCATGTTCTTTGTGCTTCTAGGGTTTGTTGGGTCTTAGGATTTATTGTCATGAGTCAATGGAGTCAACATCATGTTTATAAGACCCTTCGAGTAATTTGTAATTGTAAAAAGAATTATTTTTTAGTCTAGAAAGTCCTATAATCTCCAAGAGTACAAGTTTGCCCTAGGCTCACCAAGTCAGCCTAAAGGAGGGAGTTTGACCCCTTGAGAAGGCTATATAAGTGAGTAGTTTGACTTCATTTGAGACACACTCACTCACAAGTTATATCTATCAAGAAAGTGTTTGATCTATATTTGGGAAGAAAGTATAAGAAGAGTGAAAGTCAAGTAGAAGATTAAAGGATGAAATGTACTGTCTTTGGGCTCTCTCTCACACATGCGAAATTCTAGGTTTTCTAGGTTGTAGGAAGTGGCAAAAGTTATAGGTACTCGTTGCAGGAGGAGGAATTGAAACATCTTGTAGCTGGAAGGAAGGATACTTGATATAGACCTAGTTGAATTTAGGAGGATCTATCTTTCTCTAGGAAGGTCTCAAGAGGAGGTTGATATAGGGTTTCCTTTGCAGCTGGAAGAGAAAAATTGCAGGGTCGAAGTTGCAGGTCGAGTAGCAGTGTTGTAGCTAGCATTTCGAAATTACAGGTCGAGTAGTAGCATTATAGTTGGCAGGTCAAATTTTTAGGGTGAAAAATTAAGGAAGGACTTGAGAAATGGCTTACGTGGTGTTGGGAGAAGGACCTGGTCTAGGGTTTGGATCTTTGCATCTCATTTCAAGCAGATTTTAAGAAGAGAAATTTTTTAGTTTTTCCCTTTGGGGGGGTTTAGCCCTGGCTGAGAGAACATATATGTGTCATATTTTTTTTTTTTTTTTTTTTTTTTTTTGTTTCTTTATATTGTTTGCTGAAAGACCTAACTAAAGAAGTAAAGAAGATAACTAAAGATTCAAAAGCACTATCAAGTTTAAGGAAAATAAGATATAATAGTTGTCACTTTACATTTTCCAACATGGTATCAGAGCTAAGGTGAACAAGGAATGCAACTAGAAGGGCATTGTAAAGAATTGTTGATCAAAATATAGGAAGCTCTCAAAGCTTGAAAGAAGGATACTATAATGAAATTGACTCTTGATGGTATCTAGTTAAAGGCTTGTTGGTAGAAGGCCCTTCTAATAGAGGTTTTATACATTGAAGAAGATCAAGGCTACATTAATTTCGTAAGAAGTGTGTTGATATTAAAAAGGGATTTCTATTCGTAAAGGATCAATCTTGGAAGTTGTTTCAAGAGCATCATCCTAAGGTATTGAAAACATTGAGAAGGTTAAAGACATCATCAAGGAAAATCGTGATCTCAAGTAAGTAGCATATTATTACACTATGTATGAATCTTCAAGTCATATGATTTATTTATTCAAGGAGAGTAATAAGCTTGTTGGGGGTTTGAACTATCTAGCATGGAAGAAAATAATTGACTTGATACTAATAGAACAAGAAGTAATGGGATATGTTACTGGAGAAATTACTGAACCTGAGAAAAATAAGACACGAGAACTAGAAAAATAAAAGAAAGGCAAAGTAAGAGCTTTAAGGATCATACCTGTATCAATTAAGGATTCTCTTGTTCCATTTGTTGAAAATATCAAGAATTCCAAGGGCATGTATGATAAGCTAGTGAATTTTTATTTGGTAAGTACAATAGGACAAAAGATGTTATTGAGGTAAAAACTATACATAATGAAGAAGTCAAAGGATGTAGATGTGGCATCTTTTCTCATGAGAGTCTCTCAACTAACTGACCACTTGGAAGGAATTGGGGAACATATTATTGATTCATAAGTAACCATTTGTGTACTAAATGCATTGCCACCAGAATGGAACAAGTTTGCAACAAGCATTTACTCTAAGTGTTGGGTGTCGAGCCTGATTATCTTTTGTATTCAAAGGTATCGCTGCATTGGACCCCAGTTCAAAATGGGGTGGTAACGTTGCCTGTAAAATATTTGCTGCAGGGAGGGTCTTTGGGGGGGGGGGGGGGCGCAACTGTGACTTTGGGAGCCCCCCCTAGCGGGGGAATCAGGGGCAGCACCCCCAAAGCTAAGAATAGATGTAAAATTGCCTTGTAAAATTTTGTAATTTCATAGGTGGAGATCTGACGGTAGAAGTTATGTTTAATTTAGGGTTTTTTTCCCTTGAAGGCAACCTCTCGCTATATATGAGGGAATTGTATTGCGTCTATGTATATCTATATTCTGAGTGAGGAAGAGAGAGGAGATTGAGAGAAAAGAGGGAATTATAGCAGATATGTTGTAGGTTTTATCTCTTCAGTTTACTGGATAATATAAAAAGAAGGACTGGTTGTTTCTCCGTGGACGTAGCCCAAGCTGGGTGAACCACATATATTTGTGTCTCTCTTGTTTTATGCATTTTCTATGTTTATATTTCTGCAATATTTTATGCATTCCATTGCTTTGTAATATATAATTCTCTAACAACTGGTATCATATCCGAAGGTCTATTTGGCTGATAAACTCATAGGAGAGAAGGGTTCCTAGTTCAAGTGGGAGCAATGCTGAAAGATGGTAGGTTTAGGGTCGAAAAATTCAACGGCCAAAACTACCAGTTGTGGAAGATGCAGATGGAAGATTATCTGTATCAAAGAGATCTGTACCAACCATTGAGCAGAAAGAAAAAGAAGATGATGAGTATGACAGACACAGAATGGGATATTCTTGACAAAAAAGCACTTGGAACAATACAGTTGTGGCTAGCGGTGTCGGTAGCATTTAATATTTCAAAGGAAACGACAACAAAGGGTTTAATGTGGACATTGGCCAAACTATATGAAAAACCCTTGGCCTCAAATAAGGTATTTCTTATGAAGCATTTATTTAATATGAAGATGTCAGAAGGTGGATCTGTTGTTGATCATTTAAATGAGTTTAATACAGTTACCAGTCAATTAAGTTCTATAGGGGTAACTTTTGATGATGAAGTTAGGGCTCTGTTATTTCTATGCTCATTGCCAGAAAGTTGGAATGGTTTAGTTATGGCCATTAGTAACTCTATCTCTGGATCTAGTACTTTAAAGCTTGATGATGATTTCGGTGCAATCCTTAGCGAGGAAATGCGACTCCGGTGAGACATCAGGTAATTCTTTGATTGCAGAGACTAGGGGAAGAAAAATGGAAAGAGAAAAGACCCCAGGATATCGTAGTAAGTTAGGAAAAGGTAGATCCAATTCCAAATCAGGGATAGTATGTTGGAAATGTGGGAAGAAATAACACCTGAAGAAAGACTGCAAGTCTCAAAAGGGAAAAGAAGGAGATGTGCAACAAGAAAATAATCATGAAGCAAATGTAATGGGTGATGTGTTGCAAGATGCTTTGATTCTTTCATTAGAAAATATTATTGATGCTTGGGTGGTAGATTTAGGGGCCTCATTCCATGCAAAACCTGATAGGAAACATTTTTATGATTATGTTCAAGGAGATTTTGGACAAGTTCGACTGGGTGATGATAAACCCTGTAAAATCATTAGAATGGGTACAATTTTCATAAAACAGAAAAATAGAAATCAGTGGTTATTGAAGGAGGTAAGGCATGTTCCAGATCTGAAGAAAAATATGATTTAAATAGGGCAATTGGGAGGTGAAGGTTGCGTAACTACTTTCACAGATAAAACCTCGAAGGTCAATAAAGGATCCCTGGTAATAGCAATAGGAGAAAAGGTTGGTACATTGTATTTATGCAATGGTATTTCTAATTATGTTAATGCTTTAACCTCTACATGAGAAGATACGACATTGTGGCATCATAGGCTCAGGCACATGAGTGAGAAGGGATGCAGATTTTTCACTCAAGAAATTTTTTGTCGGGTTTGAAGCTTGTTGATTTAAAATTTTGTGAGAATTGTGTTTATGGAAAACAGAAGAGATTCAGATTCCTTAGAGTTGGGAAAGAAAAGAAGAGCGAAAAATTAGAGCTTATGCATACAGATGTATGGGGACCTGCTTAGGTATCATCTCTTGGTAGATATCATTATTGAGTTACTTTTATTGATGATGTAACCAAAAAAACCTAGATTTATTGTATTTGAAATAAATCTGATGTATTTGATGCTTTCAAGAAATGGAAAGCTTTGGTTGAAAATGAGACAGGAAAAAAGTTGAAGTGTCTCAGATCAGACAATGGAGGTGAATATTGCAGCAAAGAGTTTGATATGTACTATTCAAAGAATGGAATTCATAGAGAGAAGAGAGTTCCAGGAACATCACAAGAAAATGGTGTGTCATAAAGGATGAATAGGACAATCATGGAGCGTGCAAGGTGCATGAGATTGCATGCGGGATTTTCTTTACAATTTTGGGCAGATGTTGTAGATACTGTTGTTTATCTAATAAACAGAGGGCCTTCAAGTTCCTTGGATGGTGGTATTCCAGAGGAGGCATGGATAGGTAAAAAGTTAAACTAATCTTTTTTAAATACTTTTGGTTGTGAAGCCTTTATCCACATTAATAAAGAAAATAGAACAAATATTGAGGCAAAATCAAAGAAATGGACCTTTATTGGATATGGTGTTAATGATTTTGGTTATCTCTTTTATGATTATGAAAAACACAAAATCATTAGGAGCAGAGATTTCATATTCAATGAAAAGGTTTTGTATAAGTATTAGCTACAAGAAAAGAAATAGGAAAAAGAAAACAGAGAATACACAGTGCTTGACGAGATCACAGAAAAAGTGATGGTGCCTAAAAATTATAATGATCAACATCCAGAACAACAACCCCAACAACAACAAGCACCGCAAACACTTGAAAGTGGTGTTAGAAGATCTACCGGGATAAGTAGACCCCTTGAACAATACTCTCCTTCATTATATTATGTATTGTTGATTGATTCTGGTGAACTAGAATGTTATGAAGAAGTAGTGCAGGTAGAAACCAGAAAGAAGTGGGAGAAAGCCATGAAAGAAGAGATGGACTCCTTAGCACATAACCAAACTTGGGACTTAGTCAGGTTGCCTGCAGGTAAAACAACATTACAAAATAAATGGGTTTACAAGTTGAGGGAAGAATATGGAGGTGGAAAAAGGTATAAAGCTAGACTTGTGGTAAAAGGGTTTGCACAGAAAAAGGGTATAGACTTTGATGAGATATTTTCTCCTATTGTTAAAATGACTTCAATTAGAACTATTTTAAGTCTAGTAGCAGTGGAAGATTTGCATCTTGAGCAGTTAGATGTAAAGACAACCTTTCTCCATGGGGATTTGGAAGAAGAGATATATATGCAACAACCACAAGGATATGAGGTAAAAGGGAATTATTTTTGTTTTATTTTATTTTATTTTATTTTTATTTTTTATTATTTTTTTCTATATATCTAGCCCCAATGGTTAGCTCAATTGGTCAAAGTAGTGCCTCGCCATACGGGGGGTCACAGGTTTGATTCTACCCGAAAGCCCTTGGGGTCAAGTCAGTACATAGGTCAAGGAGATGTGATCCCCCTTCGGGGTCGATCTGCCTAGAATTACTATGGACATAGCAGCTACCCAATGACCAAGGGTACCCATGAGCCACCAGGAAAAAATAAAATAAAAAAATAAATATGAGGTAAAAGGGAAGGAGAAACTAGTGTGCAGGTTGAAGAAGAGCTTGTATGACTTAAAATAGGCTCCAAGGCAGTGGTATCTAAAATTTGACAGGTTTATGTCTAAACAAGGTTATACTAGATGTCACTCTGATCATTGTGTTTATCTCAAAAGGAAAAATGATGGCAGCTATATTATATGTTATTGTATGTAGATGGAATGCTTGTTGCGGGTTCTAACATGCGGGAAATAAATGTGCTCAAAAGAAAATTGGCAAACTCATTTGCAATGAAGGATTTGGGTGTTGCAAAACAAATCCTTGGTTTGAGAATAAGAAGAGACATGAATAATCGCAAATTAACATTGTCTCAAATTTAGTATATAGAAAAGGTGTTGAAAAGGTTTAATATGCAGAATACAAAACCAGTTAGTATACCTTTGGCTAGCCATTTCAAATTAAGTAAGGAGAAGTGTCCCAAGACTCGGGAAGAAATGACTCATATGTCTAAAGTTCCTTATGCATCAACAGTTGGAAGCCTAATGTATGAAATGGTTTGCATGATGCCTGATATTGCACATGTTGTGGGATTTGTAAGCAAGTACATGAACAATCCAGGAAAATAACATTGGATGGTAGTGAAGTGGATTCTCAGGTATTTGAGAGGTACCACAAATCAAGCATTATGCTTTGGTAGTTCAAACATTGTTGTACAAGGATATGTTGATGTAGATATGGCGGGTGATAGAGATAACAGGACGAGCATAATAGGGTATGTGTTTACTCTAGGTGGAACAATTGTCAGTTGGGTCTCAAAACTACAAAGTGTTGTTGCACTCTCAACAACAGAAGCAGAGTATGTTGCTACTATAGAGGCTAGTAAAGAAATGATTTGGTACAAAGGTTTCTGGATGAATTGGGTAAGAAGCAGGAGTTGGGAAAGTTATACAGTGACATCCAGAGTGCCATACATCTTGCAAAGAAATCTACATTTCATTCCAAGACTAAACATATACAACTCAAGTACCATTTCATATGGTCAACATTGAAAGATGGACACTTGAAGCTGGAAAAGATACACACTAGCCAGAATCCTGTAGATATGTTAACAAAAGTTATAACCAGGGAGAAACTGAGAATCTGTTCAGTTTCAATTGGTCTTCAAGTATGATGAAGAAGATGAGAAACAACCAGGTCCAAAGTGGATTCATTGTCCAGCAAATGAAGCAGCAGTGGAGTTGCTATAATTAGTATCCAAGTGGGAGATTGTTGGGTGTGGAGCCTGATTATCTTCTGTATTGAAAGGTATCACCACATTGGACCCCCGGTTCAAAATGGGGCAGCAACGCCGCCCATAAAATATTCACTGCAAGGGGGGTCTAGGGGGGCAACTGCGACCTTTTGGGAGTCTCCCCCCCTGGCGGGGGGATCGGGGGCAGCACCCCTGAAGCTAAGAATAGATGTAAAATTTCCTTGTAAAATGTTGTAATTCCGTAGTCAGGAATATCAATTCTTCTACTTCTCAAACTACACTGTTTGTGCACTTCATAGATAGTTGTGTCATATCCCTCCCTGAAGTCAAACGATTCTACTGACTGGGTTTGGAATTGTTTGAGAACATGAGCCTCTTGATCTTCTTGAGTTAGAAACACTTCTCCTTCATTGTTAAGTCCCATTAGATTTATCTGGGTATCCTCAAGGGGATCCTGGGAGCTGGAAGCTTCTATGTAATTCTCTTGGAAAGGGGGTCTAATATTCTGATCAGGGCCAGTTTTCCCAGTGTTTGGATTTTGGTTTTTTTGGAAATTGGGGTTCCTCCCTGTATTGGCCTGCTAACCCTCCCAAGGTGATTTTCTTTCTATTGTCTCCACTCTATCCCCTAATCTTTCCATTCCTTTGATTATAGTGTCCAATTTCTGTTCCACATGAGAATATTCTTCTTTCAGTGGTATCCTTCTTTCACTTCTAGCCTTAGCACGTTTTGATATCAAATTAGCCTCAACACTGACAGCTATACTTTGCATTTCTTCTAAAGTTCTGGGGGCTCTTTCCCTTAGCTGAAAGGCCATATCCAAATCAAATCCATTTGGGAACTTGATCAGGGCCAAATCAGGTGGGGGTCTGAGATTTTGAGGAATTGCATTGTAAACAGCATTAAACCTAGTGCAGTAATCTTGCACAGTTTCCTGAGTTCCTTTCTTAAGGTTTTCATATTCTGATAAGATTTGCAAAGGATCTTTCTTGTTCTCCCAATGGTCTAAGAATTGTGTATAAAAGGCTTCTAGGTTATTTATGTTGTTTTCTCTTAGAGCCCTAAACTAAGTTCTAACTTCACCTGTTAAACTTTGGACAAATATCCTCATTCTAATATCATCATCATCAATCTCATATATTTCAAAATAGTCAGTCATTTGTTTGGTATGTTTTTGAGCTGTGTAGGTACCAGTGCCATCAAATTGGGTGATTTTACTTTGATAGTCTTGGGGCATGGCACCCAAGTTGTTAGGTAAATTCAGGGGGGTATACCCGTTTTCCATAGCTGGAGGTAGTGATGAAACAACGGATGGGGTAGGGGTAACAATAGGAATCTGAGTCGTGGATGGAGGGGTAGAAGGAGGGGTTTGTGGTGGAGTAGTTTGGGATTGAGATGTATGAGGGAAGGATGTGGAACTTGCAGAAGCAATAGTGATTGTAGAGGGATCAGATGTTCATTCAAAAGTGAGTTCAAATTGTATTGAATTTTGTAAATGTCTGTCAATTGCAACACTGACAGCTTCAAATTTTAAGTCTTCAATAAACACAGGGTCATGAACCAATTTAGACTCAGAAAATCTTACAAACAAAGAGGTTTCAAACTGCTCATCAAAGGGCTTGTCCTCAAGATAAATCCACTTTACACGACAAGATGTTGATCTGTAAATAGGCCAAGAACTAGCAGTACTTTCTTGACTTTCTTGTCTTCTAAGAATTCTGGGAATCAAATTAGGGTTCTCAAACATAGGTGGTGGATTTGGGTCAGGATTTGACCTAGTATAACAAGTCCTTTCTGAAGCTAGATTTCTTGGTTATGATTTTATGAATTAATATCAACAACTTCAATGTTTCTTTAGGATTTTTGAGATTTAATTTAAAACAGTCCCAAAGATTTGTTTGACTAAGGAACTAGCTTATGTTTAGTTCATAAACTAGACCAGAGATAGACTGAAGTAGCATTCATCTACTTTTGATCTTGTAAAGCAAGTGCAGTTCGAAGGCCACCTGGCTAACTTCAGGCTCCATCTGTAGTTTATAAAGTAAACAACAATGATAACAAATTTATGTTCCCTAGTGGAGTCACCACTATGTTGGCACTTAGATTTTCCTAGAAGTTGTAAGAAGGGGAAAGGGGTCCGAGGTAACCACAAACTGATTTTTTAAATACAAAATCTAGCCAATCTGTATCTAGAGAAGGCTCTCTCTTTAAGTTTTAGTTTTGTTTGATAAGGTTTTAGGCTAGTTATTAGAGATTGGGTTTTTTTTTGAAATTGTTGGTGAAGTTCAATAGAAAAGGGGTAGAACTGAATAGTTTAGTCCATTGGGCTAATGGAGTCAAGGAAAATGTCTCAACTAGATTTGGCTTCTCAATAAAGGATGGTTTCACAAGGCAAGATAGCTGAACAGGGAGCAAATAGAGACTCAAAAAGATGGGGTGGACTTAAAGGGTTAAGGGGCAATTAAGAATCCTTCAACATACTTTAAGAGAGTAGAACATGACTAATCATCAATAAAGAGAAATTAAGAATTCTTTACTAAATGATTAAGATGAATAAACTAGGAGACAAGAGTAATTAAGAATTCACTGTTCATGCTAGTTCAGAAGAAAACATTGAGAACAAAAACGATTGAAGATAGATTTCACTTAAGCACTTTCTGAATTATTCTTTTTCATTTTAATATTCAGATATGGAACATGATGAATATAATAAACCAGAAAACATTAACACATGAGATATAAGATACTTATTTGTTTGATGTCCAACACATGAATCCTGAGAAAAGTCCTTTACATCAATTATTCATCCAGCCAGCCATGAAAATTTTGTCCAACAACACTTTTTATTCCATAATATCAGTTTTATAGCAATGTCAAAGAATCCACCCCCAATACTCCGAATGGGGGTCTATTTATATAAAAACTTTACAATGAAATATCTCATAACAAAGTGAGATATAAACTGGGATGAATAATCATATATTTCAAGAAAATAGGGCCAAAAGACCTCGTAGATGACAGATAAGACAACCGAATGGTTCGTTGTCCCTATTCTTGAGAATGTGTTGGGGTTAGGCCCTATGATTTGGCCTCTTGCTAACCTTGGTGTAATTATGTGTTGGCTACTCTGTTTTGTTCTTCCTACTGATACACTTTACCTGCATCTTATACTCTTTACCTGTTGATCTCTTTTCATCCTCTTTACCCTCATTAACTGTAGTAAAAATCAAAATTTACCTTTTACCAAGGATAAATTACAAAATTTCAAGCATTTCTTCCCACCATTTTGGCTGTGGTATTCTAGTTTTCTGAAGATTTACAAGGGTTTCATCTGTTTCTGTATACCTGAAAAATGTAGACTGAATTAGGAACAAATGCTTCAGTTCATGCTCAACATAGAATAAGTTCTCTAGGTTGTCATAGAGAACTCGGCCTGTAGGGAGTGCTTTTATTCCTGGTACACTTGTTGATGAACTTGCTTGATTGCCTGCATATTGATTCAGTTTATCCACATAATATTTATGCCTCATTAATCTTTCATTAATCACTAAAGGACTGAGTAGCCCTTTACTCTGCAAAATAGCAAATTTCTCTATAAAAACATTAATCTCTGCATGCATGTCATGACATCTTCTTTCTAAATTTTGCATCAAAGTTGTTTTGGTTAATACCCTTTTAATTTCCAAAATGGTTTATGTTCTATATGTGATACCAAATTCTTCCAGCTGTTCCTTATTCCTAATATTCAAAAAATGTATGAGCCTGTTGGATTCCTAAGGCATTTGTCCTAATTGTGCTTTTTTCATTTGAATTTCTTCCTGGGTTGTCTTTACTAGATCAATCTGCTCAAAAATTACTTGGATGGATGGTCAAACATCATTTATGGATTGAGTGATGCTGGCCCAAAGAATTTTCTTAATTTCTGCGAGAGGTTTGTCAAACGTAAGATCCTTTTCTAATGATTTCACTTTATTTTCTAATGCTTTAATCTCTCTTGTTTTTTTCTGCAACATTTATCTTTCAGAGATCATAGCTTCGTTCGAGCTTAGCAAACTGTTATTTTACCCTGTTTAGCTCTGAAACTTGTAGTGTCGTGTCCTCCATTGAATTTATTAATTCCTCTGTGCTCAAATTGGCACTACTGTCCTGTGTTATCCCTGTTGTTCCTGATGTTGTTGTACCCGTGACCACCTTTTTTGTGGCTGCTGGAATGTTTGGTGCCAATGTTGTCCCAAGTGTAGAAGGGACTGTTGTTGAGACTACTTGTATTACATCAGGAGGCTAAGAGGTCGACTTTCCCTGCTTGTCCTTCAATGCTTTTTCTAGTTCTTGTTCAGTCTCATTTAGTCGCTCATTAAGTTTTAAAAGTAAATCCATCAACTCTTCTTCAGATTTCTGCTTTACAATCTCAACATCCCATGGATGCCTTGAAGGAGGCAGCTTTAGCTGCTTCCTCAAGGCAGCAATATCTTCATATTTCTTTTTTATCAATGCTTCTACACCCTTCACATCTTTGGGATCATGTCCCAATCCAATAATAATCTCTTCTAAAGACTTATGTTATCTTTAGCCTGGGAGGAGGCTTTCTCTAAGTGTAGTTGGGCAGTTGTGTTATCCAAAGAATTTTTGTAACCTGTGGGCCATCATTGCCTTACCAATCAAGGCTGAATAAATCATTTCTCCAATTTGTTTATGCAAATCAATCTTATCCATAGGATGGATATCTTTTGCCATGACCTCCAAATTTGTCCTGAAATAATCTGTTGTTGATTGAGTTTGTTGCACTTTAGGCTTGAAGGAGCTCATTATCATTTTGCCCTCTTTAATGTCATAGGCTAAAATTAATCTATGTTGATTTGTGAGGGCCATTTTCAAATATTTATTGTAAATTTGAAGCCTCAATGGATCATTCCTGGCTTTGATTTCTGTAAATGTTTTCTTGATATCTAAGGCATCTTTCACTAGTGGCCTGAAAGATGATACCTTTGCACTTTGTTGCCTTTCTAGTTCCTGTCTATGTGAGCTAGTGGATGTTCCTCCCATTAGAAAAGTGTACTGGTTGTCTACTCCTTCTCTCCTCTGACTATCCATAGTCTCTTCCATAAATTCCTCCTCCGGAAGGGGATTTAACCTTTGCCTTTTTGTACCAGGCTGCTCTGAGGGTCCACTAGCAGGGGTAGCTACTTCCCTGTCCCTCTTTTTATTCCTTTCCTCATTCAGAGGAGTCTGCAAGTTGGGAGTTTCTTCTACATTGGTTTGATTTGGAGTTGGAATTTGGACCTGTTCTTTGGAATTTTCAATTTTCTTAGGCATTATAGATTGTTCTGTGACTTGAATACTAGTTTCTATTTCTTTGCCTTTGGATGACCCTATAGCGGGTGTGTTGGTTTCCTGTGGAGGTTGCTGAGAGGTTCCAACAATGGATGTACCAATTCCTGATCTTTGTACCTACCCAAAAGAATCTAGGTCAAGTGTTTTTTCGAGATTTCTCCTAACATTCTCAATATTGTCCTGTTCACTATGATTTTCTACTAAGGTCCCTTCTCTCCATTCTTCCATGTTTGCAAATTGTTCAATCTCTAGAATCCTATGGTGAATATATGGGGACAACATGTTCTTCATTCTTCTATCACATATAAAGCTATTAGGGTCATATGGTATCCAACCAAAACTCTTTTGTAACTTAAGATTTTCTTCTAAAAAAAATGTTGCTTCTTTCCATGCTTCCCTACTGTTGCGGACAAAAGGGCCTTGTTTGTTCTTGATTCTAAGCTAATCTTGATTCTTGGCATTAAAAAAATGGACTAGATATGCATTTATCATTTTCCTGAAATATTCCAATGCAAAGAGTCTCATTGGAACATATTTTGGTAGCTTAAAAGGGCAGAGCTCACACCCATAGATTCTGATTTATGTATGGTTTTTATATAGATACCAGTCACCTATCCTGTACTACTTGGAGAGCTGAGGGATTTTCTTCATATCACAACTGATCCTAGGAGGGGAAACTCCTGTCAATAAAGTGGTTGCTGGATGGACAAATAGATCAATGAACTCATTGTAGGTGTAATGGGACTCAATGGAATTATGGAAGATGGGACTCCAAAAGATGACAGGCCTTGGATTACCTCTAGTATCAAGCTTCATGATAGGGAAAGGAAAGTTTTTTAACTGATAATACAACATGAGGTGATATATGAAGGTAGTATACTTGAGAGATGGGAATTTATAAGCTAAGGATTGGTCAGCAGTCTCAACCACCTTTAGCTAGTTAATTGCAACTCACTCCTTCACTCATGCAATGTTGAAAAGTCAAATTATGAAGGGTGATGATTTCAAGGAATGAGGACAACAGTTAAAAGAAGAAATTGTTGCAAAAGAAAAGTTCACCACAACATTCCAAGCCCTCCATCCACTTCATATTCACTATCTATTCATCATTCATCCATCCCATTTCATTATTGAAAAAAAACAAACAAAGAGATCATCCTCTCCATTTTTATGAAATTTCCATTTGTAGGTCAACAAGAAGGATGGTCAAAGAGAAAAGGAGGATCACAAAGAGATCCATGTCACTCACATTTTTATTTTACCACTCATTACCATTCATTCCTCCACCATTTCTGTCATTTTTTCCACTCCTTTACTTCAGTTTACAAAGGGACTGTGTTTTCTACAGGATGATCCTGTAGGAATTACAGTGACCCAGAAAGCCTATGGGAGGTAGTCCTAAGGAAAATAAATGGTGGAACAAGGTAACATAATGTTGATAAGGGTGTGGAAGACCTTGCCAAACTAAAAAAATAATCAAGAACCATCTTGAATAAGGGGAAGAAGGAAAACTAATGGTCTCAAGAAACAAGTATTTTTCTTTGCACAAATATGTTTTTTGGCTTGTCCTTGCAGAACTTACAACCAATATTCCTAATGCACAAGAGAGAGGCCACTAGGGCCATGGATGAGCACAATGAGGTCACTAGGTTGCTCAAAGGATGAGAAACACTTTCAACAGGGGGGTATGATAGGCCTCTAAATTAGACATAAATTAAAGCCCATGCCTCTAATTTAAAACATAAATTAAGGCTTATTACCATCGTTCAGCACATTAAACCTCTTTTTTTCCATTGGATAATTTATTTTTAACTTTAATATATTCATTAGGAAGGTTTACAAATAATTGAATATTTGTGCCTAATATTATTTATCTTTTGTGGAATATTATGAGAATATTGGGCATATTATGAAGAGTTGAAGGAGGAGATAATTTAGGAACTTTTTCCCTAATACTAGATAATCAATAATAAATAATAATTCAACAAGATTACCGAATTATGGCACAAATTGTGGAACTCAAATGATTGAGAAAATTAAGGAATGCGTTCCACTAATCAAGGGAGCAGATCCACTAATCAAGGGATTTCGGTGGGGAAAGCTTCCTCCACTCATGGGGAATGATTCTTAATCATTTTTTATAAGTACCAAGTCAAATTTTCCTCTAGGGAATGATTGAGAAAAATCTAGGAATGTGTTCCCTGCCATTTAATGCAACGTCCTAGTATTGGGGACTAGATCCACTAATCAAGGGATTCTGGTGGGGAAAGCTTCCTCCATTATGCGGAATGATTCCTAATCATTTTGTATAAGTACCAAGTCGAATTTTCCTCTAGGGATAGGATATTTTTCATTAGCGTTATTGTGGAGAGAGCTTGTATTTTTGCAACGCCATTGTATTTTCTTGTAGGGATGACATTCTATTAATGAAAATAATGAAGATTGGTTTCATGTTTAGCTTCTTAATATTGTTATCCTCCATAGTTCTCTGATTTTCTTTGGGATTCACCATCCCAGGAACCTCAGAGCCATTTTGTATCATTTTCTTTCCTTCTTTTCATTGCTTATTCGCATTCATCTCTAGTGTTTATGTCTTTCTATTTCTGCATTTAGGATTAATAATTTCTTATTGTAGGGTCGACTTAAATGGTTGATGTAAGTTCTTTTATAGGATCACAAGAATTATTTCATCCTTGGAAAATCTTTGGAAGTTCATAATAATCATTGAGTTTCTTGGATTAGTCTTCTCATTCCAAAATCTAGATTGTTGGACCTCCTTTTTAGCAAAGAACAATGAATTTTTTCTATTTTTTAGAGCATGCTAACAAGCTTCAATCGAATTGATTCCACTTTCATTATATCAAAAAAAAATTCTAGTTGATAACAAAAATTTCCTCATTGCATTTTTACTTGATTTGGTTAGACAATTCTTAGATTCACTAGCTCACTAGTTCTCAAATTTCTGGATTTTCAACTAGCAATGTTTTTATCTTTTTTCATGGGTTAACATAAGTATTTTTGAGTGATTCCACTCAGAATAGGTACCTAAGAATCCTAGTTAATAAAAAAAGGTGTCCCATCCAATTTGGATTTTCTTAGTCATTAAACCCTCACCAATTTCATCATTTCATAAGGAAACTTCTCCAAGCTTTTTGAGCGAATCCATCCATCTTCCGACTTTGGTTTTGAGTTCTGAGTGATCCTAGGAATTTTCCCACTCCATTCCACCCATAACACACCTTTCCTAGGCCTCCCATCACCTCCAACGCCTCACATTTTTCTTGGATGTATCTTGTAGGTTTCATGTCTACATGATCATCCTGTATGTGTGTAATACATACTGTAGGTTTTCCTAAAATGACCTATTTTGAGGCCAAATTGATGAAAAACCTATAGGAAGTCACAAAATCCTCCCAAGGGTCTTCCACACCATCCAAACATCTCCTAACCCTTCCAGCCATCCTCGAACATCCTTAATTCAACTGCCACATCATCAAAATAAATTAGTTTGCATGAAAAGACAAAAAGCAAAAAAAAAATTATTTCAGTTCCTTTACTTGCACATTAGTGAGTTTTGATGCTTCTTACTTCCATTCTTAGATAGTATCATTTGGTTCATGATAATTTAGCATTATTTCAAAGCATATTTTCTTGGCAGTTAATTAGGAAATGGTGTGATTTAGCATTGAATTTTCGTCTCTTTCCTTGTACTTTATTTCTTGCAATAGGTTAAGGTTCCATTTTGAACATTTCATTTTTTGCAATTAGTTTAGGATTTGACTTCAGTACATGCACTCCATTACATCACGACAACAAAGGAAGGACACATTTTATGCCACACATATAATGCCGACACCTCTTAAGTTTGTACGAACCCCGGGTTGATATTTAAATTCAGTAGCCTTGGGAGTTGTAGCATTCTTGTTGCAATACCGAGGCCCATCAAACCCCTCAGATATTGAGAATGCATCTACATATTCGTCTACTAGAGACAAATTTTTATTACATTACATATCATCATATTCCTATAAACATGAATACATTAATAGATGCATTAGTTAATTATGTGTCGAATAGACATTTGCGAAACATGTAAAAACTCAAAAAACAAACACATGTCTACCATATTATCCAAAGAATTACAACATATGTGTGTGTGTGTGTGTGTGCTAGTAATGTTTTCCATACATCAAAACCTAAAAAAATAATATGTGTGTTCAAAATACATCGGCGGCTCACAAGCCTTATACATCGGTGACTTGCAAGCCTCAAAAATGTGGAATGCTAGACCTATGCACTAAACAACATGATGCTCATGATAGCATGTAACTGCTCAGACTACACGAGTCAGCAATCGGTGAATCCGATCTAACACCCCCACTATATTCCTTTGGTACTGGCATGGGAAATGACCCATCCGAGCATACTCTGGGATCCCATGGGTCAAACCCTCGAGATTCCACACAATATCCTCCTCGTTTTCACTTCGCTCCTGATAAGGAGCAAAATCAAACTACCGAGAAATATACCTTGTGATTGGGGACATATCAGTAGGGCATTCTAGTCCAACATCTACATTCATAAAATCAAAAATGTCATAAACACATATATCTCAAAAACAGTAAAAAGAATGACAAATTAAAAAAAAAAATTGTTACCTCCATCATCAAAATCCTCCCCCTTTGGGAGAGGCATATTCAGATCTCCGCGAAAGTCGGTACCACTGTAAGGCCAATCCTCCACTACGATCAGCTATCGTCGTAGCCACGAGAAAAAGGCGGGCTTATAGGACATCTATTGGCCCCAAGTGACCCTGGGCATCAACTCACTCCAATGGACCATCTATGGATCTCGTAGCATCGGCAGTTTCACCTTAGTCAGTTCGTATTGGAACAGAAGAACCCGCTCCATGAAGAAGATCACTAGCACAGACCCGAAGCAAAGCTACTTCAAGTTTCCCTCCTTAGCTTTTGATAGTTGGTGCTTCATGTTAACTTTCATAGCTTCCACCTAGTTAAAGATAGTGGGCACCATGCAGTTGATAGCATATTGAGACTTTGATTTATTGGTCTCATGTGGCGCTTGGTACCCAACCACTTTGTTGATGGTCAGTGGTAACACTCTCAACACAATATCTCAAACTGTCTTAATCTTGATCTTACTACTTTTTGATTTGAGAGCTTCTGGGCAATGTTCAGAAAGTAGCATGGTCACACTTCCCCAAATCAACCTCGACCCATATAGATTGATTGGCTCCCCTCTCCAGGACAATCCTGTGATGAAATAAATTTCTGAAGTTTCCAACTCCAGCTCTTGGTCACCATTGATGAAAATTTCCCGATTCACATCCCAGAGATTGATTAGGTACCGTAGAAAGTCGGGTTGAGCCCATATACCTATTATAAGAAAGAATTTGAGGATCCCATAGATCCTCAAAGTATCCAAGCAATTTAGGTTAGCTATTGCTTGAGAGTCAATATCATCATGCTCATGTTCCTTCCAATCCACCATTTTTTCACGATTTTTTCCCTACAAAAACCATATAATCAAGTCGATAATCATCTTTGGCGAGAAAAATTTGCATTCAAGCGGTCAAATTGAGAAAAAACTAGAAAATTCTTTTCTCATGATGCGAGGGTGACTATTCTAAAACAGTGGCATCGATGGCACGGTTGGCAGTCTTAGTAACCCTCGATCGACATGATTCCATGCCCAGAAATCATGTCGATCAAGGGAGAAAAAGTTTTGCCAAAACCTCCTCATGAATCCAAAAAGTGGATAAAAACAGGTGAAATAAGTATGAAAATGGAGCTTAAGGTCTTGGCTCTTACCTACAACTGATGACTCAGCGAATGACCTCCCAATCTCCCGCAATCTACTCCGGAAAAATTAGGGCACAAGTGGGTAAAAATCTCTTCACACAAAGGTAAAATGGTAAATGGTAAAGAATAATTACTTTTTCCCCATTTTATTCATTTTTTCATGAAATATTAGGGTCTTTGAGTATTTTTTACCTTTTTTGCATCAAAACTAGATAATGCATTTACCTTTTTGTGCAGCGACAGGTGACGGATTAATGATGATGGTACTAGAGTCAAGTTTCAACTCTTTTCTCAACTCGTAAAACTCAAATGAAAAGATCGTCGAGCATTTTTCCCTCTTTGAATCGTAAAAGAGAATAAAATGGGGGGGTTTGTTTTCAAGCTCTTTTCCAACTCTTTAAACACGAAAATATTGTCAATCTCTTGTCATTTTGAACTTGCTAAAGGTTGCGAAACTTCGTTCACCCAGTATATTTATACCCCTTTTTCGAGCTAAGATGCACTATTTACGAAAAAGGTACTCCTTGACTGAAATGGTCAAGTAGTTCTTTCAAGTATCATTTTCTACCTTTTTAGGCTTGAGAGACACAAAAGTACAAAAAGGGACCATGTAGAGTTTTCTTTTCCATGTCTTTTTCAAACTCTCTAAACATGAAAAAGATACTGAGCTACCCCTTTTTTGGACTCACTAAAACAATAAACGACATTAGATTCATCGCCATGACGAACGTGAGCTCCTCCTTCCTAGGGCTCATTAAACTTACTAGGTCAAATTTGTCCAAAGGATGAACTTACAGTGAAAGCATATGTTATCCCCTTTAAGCTTGCAATAAAAAATAATTGGGGTACCTGCCAGAAATGGTGGGGGGAAATTGGAAATTTTATCAGTCGTGTCGGCAGCTCACTCTTGAACATGACACTTTCTTCTTTGTGTCGGGTTGGGATATTCTCCTTCTCATTTAACCTTCCTAGGTTGGGCCACTCATTTTTTCCTTCCATTTGATCTTTTCCACATCATCATGACCACTGGTCATATGGATCCAATAGTTGCCAAACTCCAGAACCATGTCGTCGATATGTTCAAGAGTTAGTCCTTCTACAGTTACACTTACTCCTGATTCTCTATATCATCGGAAACCATTTTAATTCCTTTGTCTCGTGTCAATATGTGGGATAGATCATAGCCCTCCTTTGACACAGTCACATCCTATAGACTTCATCTCACTATCCAGGAATCTGACCGGGAAACTCCCTTCCAATACCATAGAGCTTGCATGCCCTAATGGCAAGTTTTTCACACACGACAACAAGTTCACATCGTTGGCTTTCAATCGAGTGATTTCATGGGTGTTCAACATCAGTTCCTTTATTAACATTTTTTGAACTATACTTCCAGTACCTTGAGAGCCATTGGCATTATCGAGAGTTTCTCTCGTGCTTGTTAACGGTTCACATCATTAACTGGTAACCAAGCGACTTCCTTGCATGTTCAACTTCAACACATTGATTCACATGTTAGGATTTGTACTTTTATCGGGTCGTTTGGAGTGCAAGACCTTGGGCTAAGATTGCAAAAGTCGAAGTCGTGAGGTGATGTGACATGGTCATGTTGATATACATGCCTCTTTCAGATGGATGGTTGCGACCATACCATGAGTTGTTATATGTGATCCTTCCCATTATTGGATGGCTACGACCATACCTTACTTTAGTTATGATCCTTTCTACTGGGTGTCTGTGCCCATGCCTTGGATCCATATACATGATCATTCTCTGAATGGTTGCATCCATACCATGATTCATGTATAATTATTCAAAGTTTTAAGTGACGTATATGTATTTATGCTTGCTTGTAGATTTTCTGATGATGGACTCTAGTTTCCCGCTTCGACTTGTAGAGCATTTCACTCTTCACTCTCGTTTGGCCTTCATGCTTTAGGGGGCTTCTGTTACACACAATTTGTCACTGTCTCTATACTCCTCATCTACGATCCTAGAGGACCTCTATAGTGTACCCGACATGCTTTCCCATCATGAAGAAAATCCTAGCATGTCCCTCTTCATGAGCAAAATAATTCCACTTTTCACCATTTCCAAAGAATATTCCTTCTATTCCAGTTTAGAATACCGATGTTATTCACCAGCTTTATCTTTACAAAGGTTAAAACTAGCCCTCACACTGACCAGAGTGAGTGATCCCTTTTCCAGTCGTGTCGATCCTCTTTTGGAAGATTTTTTAAATAAGGAGCCAAAGCTTCCATGTGTAGAAGCTTCATAACGAAAATCTAGTAGATGGTTGGGCTAGATAGAGCCAAAGAAATTAGTTTGGGCTCCTTTCCCCTATTAGGATGGAACACCTGAAGAGATAATACCTTCTCCCATGATGAGAGGAACCATCTCCCATCCATCCAAGCTATATAAACCTCTCTTTTTCCCAAGCAAAAGCTAGTTGGAGTTTTGGAGCAAGTTTGAATAACCAGCAAGTCATCTATAGCTTATAGCCTTCTAGTGTATGTTTAAGGGAGAATAGCATGGTTTCGGTTTGGTTTGAGACAATAAGGAAAGACGCTTAAAATTTCCATTGTTGGGGCTATCCATGAAGTGCTAGCAGAAGTGTGGGAACCCGGATACGTTAGAGGAGACCAGCAATATCAAGGCACTAGTTGTAATCTCTTTCTGATTTATATAAATGCAACTATTGATTGATTTCCTACATGAAGTGTCATTTTAAATCTTTAAGGCTTAATGTTCCTTAACCTATTAAGTAGGTTGAATACAATATTGTATACTGTCATGTTTGTTGGTGTTGTTGTTTGCTTGTTTCAGGTATTCAAAGGAAGGAAACAGAAGATAGCTGGAGTGAGGAAGCAGGATCATCACCAAGTGGAATAGCATTCTAAGAGGTAGGCCCTCTTAATTGATTCTAGCTTAAGGATATTTTCCATTGATTGTTTGTTTGTGGCTAGACCCACTCTCTCAAGCTAGAGGAATTGTTTGTGTCCACACTGAGAATTTACCTGCACCACACAAAGTCATTGTAAAAGCATCATTATAAAAGTTGTATAAGTGTCTATCTGCCAAGAGTTGAAGAGGCGGTTTCAGGAGGTCTAGGGCCATATTAGGTGGTTGTGTCATAGTTGGGATTATGGTCTAGTGTGTCTTCTTCTTCTTCTACATCATTCTATATCATTGTAAAGTGGACCATTTTCCTTGGTATGGGAGTCCATTCTTCTTTTGTTCTTCTATAGAGTGGAAGCGTGGTGCTAGGTTGGTGCATGAAGTCACCAATAGGTTCAAGCCTATAAAAACTTCAAGGTGGTAGGGTGGTGCTAGGGTGAGTTGTAGCTCATTGGGTGTTGGGCAATGCATTTAGTTGACTACTAAATAATCTGAGACGTTGGAGCATCCATCTAGTGGGAGCTAGATAAGAATGATTTTCTAGATTCTAGGAAGTTGGAGCTTTCTTTTCAATTGGAGTTGAAGATTAAATAATTGTTAGAAAAGCGTTCAGGTGGTTTTTGTCCCGAAGGGGGTTTCCACCTTCAAAACTGTGTGCATTTTTGTTCCTTTTGTTTACTACTATCATTGTACAAACACTGACAATAATTGAAGATTAACTAATGCTCTGAAATATTAATAATAATACTAATTGAAAGGAATATTTATTCTCCCCCCCCCCCACCCCTCCCCCCCAATATTTCCAACAATACTTTGTACATGTTTCCCAACGTGCTATTTCTATTCAATTAAGAATTATGCTGATATTCAACACTAAACATGACATTAATTATAGGTTTTGAAAAGAAAGGAAAAAACTAAATTGTCCCCTTAACCAAGCAACAAGTCTCAGGTTAACATAGTGGTCATCCCTTGTTATGTAAGAGGGTGTGTTACATGTCATACATTATTTATTACATGTTGTCTTTTTCTTTCCATTTATTTTCACAAAGTTATCTATAGCTTGAGCTTTTTTGCATGTAACTTAGTTGGCATGATTGTGCCTAATATTTTCCTAAAGGTTTAATACTAAGTTCCTAAGGTGTTCTTTCTATGGTGACATTTTTTTTTTGTTTATACAAGTCATCTGGCCACATAGTGGCCATTATTGCCCAGCTGAAGAAAACTTGTTCGAGTTTCTTTCTTTTATGGGGATAAATGACATTGTCATTGTTGATGTTTAGGTACATGCCGTATATATCCTTTATAGTGTACTTTAGTTTATATTAAAATGTTCATTGTATTTCATGTCTTATACTTTGCATTGTATATTCTTTCATTTTCAAAATAGGATCTCAGTATTGATAGTAAGAAGAGGGAATTTAAGAAAGAGGAATTGAACAAGGCTAGCAAGTGGTAGCTTGTAGATTAGGGGTAGCAACTCCTTCTAGCGGGTGTTAGTAAATTTTCAGGGGTAGCAGTCCCTTTCAACAGAGAATGATAGATCAGCAGGGGCAAGAGTCCCTTCTAGTAGGTATTGTTAAATGAGTATGGGTAGAAGTCCCTTTCAATGGTAGATAATAAATTAGTAGCGATTGAAGTTCCTTTTAGTAGTATGAGATAAACCTACAAGTGGTAACCTATGGGGCCATGATGTAATCAATTTGAATCTTGTAATAAAAATAATACGAGTGTCTTGCGTATGTGTTTCTCATGTGCTTGATGTTTATGACGTTATGTTCTACCTAATTGAGTTGTGTTGTTGATCCATGAATAAATGATAAAGTGATTAAAAAGTAAAATTTGTGAAGAATTGTATAATTTGGCCACACTACTGATTCACCAACCCTCTTAGTAGTGTCTTAGTTTCCATTGTTTCTAACAATTTTTATTGGATTCGAGGTCCTTCAAGATCAGTTTAACAACTAGAAGGAATATCAAGGATCATGGAGAACAAGGACTGGACTACCTCAAATGGAGTTCCATTTTTGAATGGATCAAATTATACAACTTGGAAGGTAAGGATGAGAATATTCTTGCAAGCTCTTGATTTGGATGTTTGTATATCTATGGAGTATGGAGTAATAAATGATAAGTTTGATTAAAAAAATATAGGAAGAAAATCATGAGATGGTTGTCTAAGTCAAATATTGAAAACGTAATATGTTTTGAAATTGCCAAGGAGATATGCGAAAAATCGCAGTCCATCTATGAAGTAGACATGCAAACTACATGTGGTGTGAAGAGGCTTTCCATGGAGGATGAAGAAAGAAAAGATTAAAAGATAAAATAAAATCATGAATCAGATGTTGATTCTTCTCTATCAATAGGCCAATTTGATGATCAACACCCAAAGAAGATGAAATATGCAAGTACATTGTTGTTTTGTTGTTGTTGTAGAATAATAGACCATTTATCTTTGAACTGCTCAACTGCAAGTACTGGTGGAAGTAAGAGTTTCTCATCAAGTTGTAATGAAGATAGATATACCTTCATAGTGATAACAGATCTCAACATTGGTCAAAGACAATGGGTCCAGAGGAAGAAAAGACATCTCACGTATCAGCAAAAGAATCCCTAGAGTCATCAAGGAAACAAACTTTAGAGAGTGAAATAAATAATAGTGGTGATTCTGGTGACTCCTTAATTGAAGAGGCAACTCATATCATCTCTTGAGGAGATTAAGAAATTTAGAGCTATAAATACGAAGCTATAACATGAGAATAGAGCATTAAAAGAGCGGGTTTTGAATCTTCAAGAGAATGCAAGGAAGTTTGAAACATTTAAACACATTCAAATCATCCATTCTTCCTCTTAGGCCGAGATAATGTTGGAAGATGACAGTGAGAAAGGAACATCATTAAAGAGACCCACCAACTCTGTCAAAAATAGATCCAATGACATAGAAGTGTTAAAGGGAGGCACCAGGAAAAGAATGCAACACTAAGGAGACAAAAATATCTCCAAGAGTCAAAAAAAGGTACGCAACCCCTCATTTGCTTTTACTTCAACAACAAAGGGCACTTTTCCTCCAAGTTTCCAAAGAGGAAAAATAAGGTGCAACAACAAAAGATGCATGTGCATGTCCGACCATAGCCACGAATTCCTCAAAAGATCAAATCGAACATCCAAGTACAGAATGCCTTTTCCCCACAAAGGAAATACTTTCAGCAGCCCAATAGTAGAAAAAGAGAAAATTATAGTCAGGAAATTGGACAGGCACATGCTTTGATAAAAAGAATAATTTCCTTACCCCCTTCTTGAATAATTTTGAATTCTATAAGCGTAAAAATTTTAGGCACAAAGGAACCACATGTAAATTTCACAAGAAATTTTCAATCAGAAGCATGACTTATGATTAGAGTCATCAAAGAGAACTGTACTAGATCTCTTTCAACACCCAGAAGAAAAGTAGATCGAATGGTGAATGGAGGCAGAGAAAAATAGTGTTTGATGAATAAGATTCAAAATATGAAATTATTATGGTTGATATCTCCTATAAAACCTTCAATAGGAAGAGACACCAATAAGAAAAAAGAATCGGCATCAATATTGATCGATATCCAAAGGAATATAGTGAGAAATAAGAGAAAAGGAGTCTATATGCTCAGACAATGGAAATAAATTACCCAATCAGGCAAACTAGCACAAGCAAACTCAACATGTGCAAGTGTAGAAGAAAAAGGAAAATAATCTACTTAGGGGGAGTAGATCCTATGCTCATCTTCATTAAAGAGAAGAGGTTGGATTCATGGGGAGCTAGAAAATTTAGATGCAAGGAGCATATATGAACACGCCAAGGAATGAATCTAAAGGATAAAAGAAGAATTGAATGTTGTTGTCAAATCAATTGGTAGTCTGAGTATGTGTAGATGGTGATGATCTATTTGATGCTAAAGTTTCTTTAGCAAGTTTTGTTTATATATTCCTAACTCAAAGAGGGAGAATGGCTTCAAGGGGAGTATAGTCAAGCAAATATTTGAATATCACATTATGCATTGGCAATCGATATAATTAACTGGTATCGGTTTTGTACTACATCACAAAGGCTAATGGTTTTGTTGCATGTTATCTTGCATTGCTAATATGATAAATGGATTGATTTTTATGATGTTGCTCCAATTGGTAATTGGTATTAGGCATTAGATTTGTTGGTGAAAGAAGCATAATCATAGGATGAGATCACTCTGTTATAAAGTTCTTAACAATTTCTATCACTGGCATCATGTTAAATTGGTATCGCAAGTACTATCAATTAGTATTTATTGTCATTAGACTCTTTGTGAGAGCACGGTGTTCATGTTCTCAATATGAGATTGTAAGTCCAAGTGTTAGTAAATGAGCGTTGATTTATATTATTGGTTCTTGATGAGTCAAATGTATCATGGTGAATTTATTGTCATTAGAATTCTTCCAAGTGAAATCAAGTGATGTGTTTAGGCATGCATTAGTGAGAGTCCCTTTATGTTTATCAAGTAGGAACTTCTAAGTGTAGTACTTTATTGTTCGTTAACTAACAATTGATGGTGTAATGCATAGGAAAGGATGTTTTTGTTGCTAGGGATTAGGTGTATGTGTCTGAGTAGGCACTGTAATGAATGTAATCCTAGCTAAGACTCAAACCAACAGGAGTTATTTTTCATTGCTCAGTTGCACAAGCATGTGTTGTTTTAGCAAAAGATTCTTGTTTTTTGCTTGAGGCAAAGATTAGGGAGGAAATACTCCTCTCTCTTATACTTAATATTATTCATAGGACAAAAAGGAAGTTGCTTGGATTAGATCAGAGGCATATAATATTTTCACCTTACGAAGAAGTAGTTGAAAATTCCACAAGATAAGATGACAGAGGAGGATTGTTGACAAGGGAAGCATGTTAGTATCTTTCCCATTAATGTAAAAGTGGGAGAGATATTTAGTAATCAAACAAAAATACAAAAAGGGAAGATCTATAATGATCAAACCAAGCATAAAAGGAGAAATAATGGTGATCAAGCACAATAGCCATACCAACACGAGTACTACAACAACAAACATCACAGGGGGAGTAGCACTCAATAATAATAGAAATATCAGGGGATTGAAACAATCAAAGGGGACAATCTATGTTGATAGAGAAAAAGGTTTTTTGTTTGATGTCGGCATTCCATCAATGCAAAAGGGGAAGAATGTTGAAAATATTTTTTCATTGATGTCAACAGGTTGCAAAGGAAATGGCAATTACAAAGCACTGTAAATGGTGTTGTCATTATTAGCAAAGGAAAAGGAAAAGAATGGTAAATGATAATTCATATGAATATCATCATGGATGAGAATGGTGTAGAGAATTTGGAGCCAGTTTTTTAGGAGCACATCATCTTAGAAGTAGGTGGAACCCACACAGATGGAAAGAGCTCATAAAATATTTCTGGTGGTATGCATAAGTTTGAGAATGGCCTCCTGGTGTGAACATTAGAGCTAGTCAAAGTCACTTGACTCAAAGTCAAACTATTACAGAGTTAAAGGTTTTTGGGTGAGCCTTTTGCGCATAGACAAAGTTGGTTTGACTTCCAAACTCAGGGACAAGGTTGTTGGAGACTCTATGCAAAGATACAGGCTCACGTAGACTGACAACACAGCAGCAAGAGTATTTCCCATTGGGCAGGTGGAACCCACCCGATGGATATACCCCAACTATATGTTAATGGTGCCTAGGTATAAGAACCCAGGATGAAAAAAGCGGGTGGACGTGACCCCAACATGCTAGTAATGAAAATAGATTTCATTGGCCACAGGTAGAGCCCACGTGACAGCCTGGCCTAGTAGGGGCAACCTGACAGGTGTACCCTGACATATTTGATATGGTGCACAAGGTTAAGCATCAGGATTCAATATAGCGGGTGGAGCCCACTCGTCATTGATTGGATGGCGGTATCACCTAGGCGCAACCCTTTTTGTGCAAAAAAGTAACAAACAAGGATATGGGCATCGAGACACAATAGGAGAGAGTTGACCAATGAGATTTGATCAGAGGAGCCCACTCTAATAGATCAACCTGCTAAGGGCTAGCCTATAAGCTTAACAAGTAGGAGCACAATAAAGAGTTGTCATGGCACAAGAACACAGGACTAAGAACTAAGCCACATGTAGGCTTGCCAAATCACCTTAGAAGGCCCTATATATAAGCTTGGTGCTCACAAGAGGTGGTTTCCCACACCACCGATCATGTAGATCAACAACGTAGGTTCACCCTCAGACCTCTCCTCCAAAAACCAAAAACCGCACAGGATGTCGCGACTGGTTTCTTGAACCCGATATTTTTCTAATTAATAAAGGATCTTTTGAAAAATAAAGGTTGTGGAGGACCCTTCTCTCTCCTCCTTGACAGGAATAGGTGGTAATGGGTGATTGGCTCATACAACAACAAATGGTGACATCAGCACATCTAATCAATGATGGACATGTGGCAAGCAGATTTGGCATTTTTTGGAACCCTAATGGCCCATTTGTGGGTGACACATGTCACCACTCACAGGTCGACACATGGCAGGAGTAACATCATGGTGACATCAGCAAGAAAAGATGAGCTCGAAAGATTCAAAATAGCGTAGGGAGCTAGCATCTGGCAGTGGGAGCCAGGACACTTTGCTAGTTGACAAGTTGGAATTGAAAATAGCAATAACCAATTAAAAATGGCACTAGGAGGACCAAAAAGGCAACTCATCCCATAGGATTTACCACAGTGTGATTGTTAAATGAGCTTAGTGAAAGGCATCAGGCACTAGGCACCAGGCCACAATGTCACATCAACAACCAATCAGAGAAATGTCAGGTTGTCCCCACAGACACATCAACCCGGAGGTTAGAGGCTAGTGGGTTATTATGGTGGACATAAGTGAATGCGCCATGAGGAAGGGAGCTACGGGCTACGTGCTCACATAGGGTCTAGTGCAACCATTGGAGGCCAAGGATGTGTTAGATTATAAAATGAGTTGTGTTTGGGAGCTATGTGAACCCTTGGATCATTTCATGTAGAAACATGAATAAGGACATGACAACAATAGAATGTGGGTCCATCCTTGGAACTCAAAATCCCATTACTTGTAAACAATTGCAATTGATAAAAGAAAAAATTCGAGATCTTGAGAGCTAAGGCCTTTGGGCTGATGGGTGCTCACTTTGCATAGAAGCGTGACCAATAGGTGTGGAGACATTAACAAAATAAAAAAAGGCTTTCGAAAAGACTTGAAAGAGGTTCGCACCTAGGGCCTAAGCCGATAGTAACAGAGACTCGGTCTTATGGAAAAGAATCAGGAAAAGGTTCCATTGAAAGGGACTTAAGCCCAAATTCCTGAAACTGATATTTTAGTAGTAAATTTGGCAATCAAGCCAAAATTAACTATAGCTAAAAATAGAATAATCATTTTAAAAACCTGTAAAAGTCGATATTATCTAAAAATTGCAAACAAGCTCAGTTCAACTGGAAAAAAAGGTTGGTTAAGGTCTTATAACTCAATGAACAAGTGTAGAGGATATGAATGAATAGGAGAAATGAGAAAAATAAATAAATCCATGCAGAAAATCAGAGAATAAGTTAGCTAAAGATCAATCCAAAAAATACTAGTCAAGAATTCTTTAAAGGTAGAATTTGAGTATCATAGTGAGTGGTTGCAGAGTAAAGTGTGTGATTAGGTGTTGTTGGTGCAGCATGATGCATAATAATTTTGGTATGCATCCAAGGTGAATGAGACAACAATCTTGGTATCTAGAAGGTGTTTTAGAATGCAAAGAACTAATTATTGTGGATGTTGTTGGTGCATATAGTTTGATGATTTTTCAGTAATGAGAAATTGTTGAAGGCGTTAGTTATTCAGATATTCAATTATTTTGAAAGAAAAGAATCCATATTGAATTGAGTTTGAAAATAGATCAAATATGGATCAAAAATTCCAGCAAGTGGTAGCTTACAGATCAAGGGTAGCAACTCCTTCTAGTGGGTGCTAGTAAATGTTCAGGGGCGGCAGTCCCTATCAACAAAGACTGATAAACGAGCAGGGGAAAGAGTCTCTTCCAGTGAGTATTAGTAAAAGAGTAAGACAACAATCCATTTCTATGGTAGCTGATAAAAAAGCTAGGATTGAAGTTCTTTTCAGTAGTAGTTGATAAACCTACAAGTGGCAGCTTGTGGGGCCATGATGTCATCAGGTTGAATCTTGTAATAAAAATAAGATGGATGTCTTGTGTATGTGTTGCTCATGTGCTTGATTTTTATGATGTTATGTTCTACACGATTAAGTTATTTTATTGATCCATGAATAATTGATAAAGTGATTAAAAGTTGAAATTTGCGAATATTTTTTTAATTTGGCCAAACTACTAATTCACCACCCCTCTCAGTAGCGTCCTAGTTTCCATTGTTTCTAACAATTTGTACCAAAGCTAGTGTACTTCAAGATTAGTGTTAACAGCTAAAAGGAAGATTGGGGATCATGGAGAACCTGCATTAGATTACCTCAGATGGAGTTCCATTTTTGAATGCCTCAAATTATATAACTTGGAAGGTAAGGATGAGAATCATCTTGCATGCACTTGATTTGGATGTATGGATATCTGTGGGGTATGGATTAATCAACTATAAGTTTTATAAACAAGCCAATACATAAATCATGAGAGGGTTGTCTAAGTCAGATATTGAAAAATTAATTTGTGAGGATTTGTTATGGAGATTTTTTATTACTCATATATCATGGTTGTGTCATAAATATTGCTACTTTGATGAGCTTGGAGTCCAGTTTGAAAATCAATAAAGCACAGCTCCAAGAGTTTGAGGAGGCTGGTGCCTTTGTTTTGTGGTTGTTGAATAATATAGGGGTGGTGGCTTCTTGTTGGTGGTAGCTGAAAAACCAATATATTGGGAGTATAATCTCCATCCGTGGTGGCAAATAGTCTAGTGGAAGGGTGGCAACTATACTGATCACAAGTGGGGTGGATCTTTCTAATGGAGGCTAGTTAAATTGATGTAAAAGAAGATTTTATTAATGAATATTCAGAGCAATGCAGTAGAAACAGGGTGGTTTTTCTCCCCTTGAGGGGTTCCACTAGAAATACTTATGCCTTATTGTGCATGCTTGTGTTGATGGTTTTCACAGTTTTCTTATGTGTTGAGTTTATGTTGCTTTAAAATTCATATATACTAATATTGTTTATGTGTGTATATATTTGGTCTAGAAAAAAAAAAAAAACTAATATAAAGGTTATCACTATTGATTCACCCCCTGCACCCCACCCCAATTAGTGCTCGAGGTTTCTAAAAATTGGTATTAGAGTGGGGCTCTTGGTGGAAACTTGATCACTAAAGGGTAGATATGGGGAGTACTAACAGAAATTTGTTATTTTTTAGGATGAATTATACAGGAGTATATGTCCTCACTACTGTGAATTTTAAGGTATGTCATGAGAATGTTAAATATCAATTAGTGTCTTTTGTATCTAACATTTTGAGTTTGGTATGTCAAGGATGTGGCAAGGATCCACTTGCACCTGAAGTTTCATAATAGGATGCACAAGCTAGAGGCATAATTTATCAAAATACTCACAATATAGATTTGAAGTTAGGAGATTTGAAATATGCAAAAGAAATTTGGGACAAACTAGAGACCATGTTTAGATATGGTAGAAACAAAAATAGATATGAAGAAAGGCCTTCAAAAGTAATAAGCTCAACCATAAGAGTCTCATCGTCCTAGCACAAATGATTCAGTTGATAATGTGAATAAATCATAAAATAAAGAACCAAAGTTATTGCAGCAGAATGAATCCAAAGGTATAGATACTAATGATTTGAGTTTGAGTTATAATTTGGATGGTTTGGATATTAGTCATGTTTAATTTCCTCGTGAAGATGAGGATAATTTTAAGCTTCTTAGAGTTAAGTATGAATCTACCATGGAAGTTGTAGAGAAATTATATATTGAGATTAGTATAGTAACAACTACATGCAGAGATCAAGAAACGTTATTGAAAAATTGTGATGAAAAGAAGGTAAAACTAAGGGAGTAAATTATCAACTTTAGGACTTAGTTGGAAGAATAAAAAATAATTGAAAAAGGACTCAGTTAGAAGAATGACAAATAATTGAAGATGGAATAATCAAACAATACAGAGTAAAGGAAGAAGAATGTGAGAAATTAGAAATTGAAGTGGTATTCATGAGAAAGTGGCTGAATATGTAGGAGAGAATCGTAGCCTTAGACAATATGCTTGAAAACCAAATATCACCATTGGATAAATATGGTATTAATTTTCAAAAGGGAGATTCCAGCTAACATGAAGAACCAAAAAGGATTGTAGAAAACAATAGCTTCAACAAGACTAGAAATAATCACAGAAATAAGTAGCAGAAAGGTGTAGGTTTTGACCCCATACAGAAATTACCTGCATACGAATTCTAAAAAAATAGAAAATAAACAATGCGAGAGCATAACACATAAAACACACATACACAAAGATTTTCCCATGGATCCCAAAACTGGGACTATCAACTTTATTTTTCATTATTATCCTTTCAATGTTATGATACATATTTATACATGCCAAAGCATCCAATACCATGGACAAAGAAAACCATCGCATCCAAAACCATAGACCAAAAACCATCGCGTCCAAAACCATGTGCGAAAACCATGTGCAAAACCATAGGTAAGTCCGCCCAACCTAATATGGGCCCAAATTTTTTTTACCTGGAGTGCTGCCCCAGAACCCATAGAGGGGGGCAACCCGCCCCCTCAAACCCCCTCTTACCCCCCAATTAACTACATGGGCTAGTCATGGAAAGAATATAATGCAACCCAACAAAAGGAAGACCTCACGAAGCACCTACATTCAAAAGATCCTTTTCTCCAAGAGAAGATCGTGGAAGATATGTAAAATTTCAAAGGAATCAAAGCCCCTCCATCCCTTTGGTGGATGAGGTAGAGTGTTACAGTTGTCACAAGTTTGGACATGTTGTAGAAAATTGTAGAAGCACGAAAGAAAATAAGTGGTTGTATAAAAGGCCCTATGAAGAAAATAACCAAAGAGGACTTCCCCCTTCAAATATTTCAACCAAAATCGGGTATAATGGTCATTTTTATAGTCATTTTTACTCATGCAATGGATTTATCCACAAGGCTATTGAATGCAGGTTTCATGCAAAGAGGAATAAAAGGGAGCAAGGGATTCAAGTCTTTTTCTCCATTTCTTAGTCATATCAGGTGCTACATATGTGAAAATTGTAGTCATATGGCCAAAGATTGCAAGATGCCAAAGTTGTTAAGGTCATCCAATCAAAGAATGAATATCATGAAAAGTAGGCTAGACAAGAGGACATGAACATATTTGTATGCAAGAGATCAACCCCTCAAATTTTGGAGGAAGAAGGAGAAAAAAGAGTCTACAAGGAGAAAAAGAGACTCGCATTATGGCACATCTTGTTTTTTCATGTAGAACCATTGAAAGTGTTTCTGTAGGAAGAGAAATGTGTGTGAATGGATCTTCTTGTTGAGGAGTTGTTTTGATGTATGAAGCCAGGTTTTGACGGTGCTTATCCCTTTTATGATGATTTAATGATGTTATATTTGTGCTACTAAAGTTATATCTGTAGAGGCTATTGTGATAAGGTTTTGATAGCATATTTATGATGTGAGCATGAGCGAAAATCTCTCTAGGAAGAACCTTTTCACATTGTGATGGCACATGTTCAGGGGTATTATATCATATGCTTGAAATATTGAATTGGTATTTATGGCATTATGATTCCTTTCTAGATGAAGAGGGAGAAGGCACTGGCTGGAGGTGTTGACTATGTCTTCCATGCTATGTGCTTATCTGGCATTGATCCATTGTAGGAGTATGTGTTTTGGGTGTGCATGAATTATATATACCTAATAGTATTACATGATTTAATACGTATTTGGCTTGTATTAGATTGAGGAAAAATATGTTTTGGATCGATGATGCCATCTATGTGTTGGTTCCATGGAGATTAGTATGAGGATAGTGTATGGTTATAGTTGCTTTCATTATTCCTCTATTAGATATGTGTAGCCTTATACATAATATTTAGGAGTTAATTATGATTGGATATACTTCATGTTGTTGTTTTTGCACATGATGGTTGTTTAATATTCATTTTCCATGCTATCTGCTAGGAAACTTACCCATGTTGTTGATGATCGATATCTACTTAGGGTTTCTGTGATGGTGTTATTTTTGGAATTTTTGCATGAATAATATTGTGATGTATTGACACATTTGATGCTAGAGATATCCTCACTAGTTGATGATCTACTATCTAGTGTTGTAGCTTTCACTTTTGCAGTAGTATGGCCTCTTGAGCCATGTGGTGGATGATTCTTATATTTATGAGGATGTTTCCTGATGGGATATGTATTGCTGCTACCACCACATCATTATATTTATTTTGTTGTTTGTAGTTCATATTTTCTTACAGAGGCTCATGATCCATATTGACGGTTATTTTGCTACCATGTTTAGTATTATAGGGCTAATATATCTATCTATCTATATATATATATATATATATATATATATATATATATATATATATATATTAGATTGCATGATGATTTATTTTGCTATGAGGGTTCGCATGTTGAAAATATCCTTCATGATGCTACTGATATATGATGTTTTCAGGCCACTGAGAATTGTTATGTATTGTTGATTGTTGTTGATGAGATCTTGATCTACAACTAGTGATTTTTAGAAGGTTGGTGCATGTATATCATGTGATATGTATTATCATTATCTTGTTGTTATGTATGGAACATATCGTTAATCATATATGCCATGTACTTGTTTATGTCATGCATATTTATGAGCCATGATTGGCATCTATTGTATAGTGAGTCATGAGATTTGGTGCAACTATGTATGGGTTGTTGGTGTTTCCATGTAATTCGGATATTATTCATGTATACTCTCATACTTATCATCATGGAACATTCTAGAGCCATGTATGCATTGAAGGAAAGGTATGTGAGTCATGGTTCAACCATATATGGGCTTATTGATGTCATTGTACAACCACGTGTTATCATTCTTTTATCAATCTATTAGGCCTATGAATCCCTGTACTTTCACTACATATCATTGGGTCATAGTCTTTGGTCCATGTGGAGTATCCTCTTGCATGTGGTATGGAGGTAATGATAGTGATATAGATCATTTTGAAATCATCCATGGAGATTTTTTCATTCAGAGTTGATGGTTTGTTGTTGCTGCTATAGATGAACAGAGAGAGGTTGCTAATGTCAATGTATGAGTTTTCTATTTCTATGATCTGGATAGTATAGTGTGGAGGTGAAAATATGAGATAGACGGGATGTATATGCTACTGTTTCTTTAGAGTTTATCAAAATTTGTTGTTGTTGCTGATAGAAGAAGTGTATTATTGCGCTAGTGTGTTGTTGGTTAGACCTATCTCATGTCTATGGGGATTTTATTGTATATATTATTTATTTATGTGATCATTGGAGGAGTGTTATTATTTCTTTCATCTTTCATCCATGTATCCCATTATTTATCATCTACGTATGATGTTGAATGGATTTTTTTATTTGGTTAATGGAGCCCATTACATGAAGAGGAGACACATGGTTAGTTGGAGAAGGCATAATGTTTTATATTGATAAGTTTTTCTCCTTGCAATTGATTTTAAAGGGGGGGAGAGCTTTTTGTGTGGTCAGCTTCAGAAGTTCACTTCAAAGAGGGAAGTTTCAGGTTGACATCATTGGCGAAGGGGGGGATTATTGGCATGTTGATGTTTCCATTGATGTCACTTGATGGATCTCATGAATCATATGTCTGTATTGATGCATTCCTTATGTATGCCATGTTCTTATTATATTCAAAAGGTTTTCATGGTGTTGGAGAAGCTCATCATGGTGTTAAAGAGTCTGACAATAGCTAGCATGTTGTCTCATGTTCACTCGAAGCCGAACTACTAGATGGAGGTGACCTGATATTTGCATAGGGATATTGCACATGTTTGGATGTCTTTCCATGTTTATCATGGACTTGGTATGTGTTTCAAAGGCTGAACAAATGTTTTTGCAAAAGTCTGGGCTAAATATTTGAATGGTGGCCAGCTTAGTCCCAGTTAGAATAAAATCATGGAAAATCGATTATGCATAGATTATCAAGATTTGAACAAAGAAATTTGAAGGACAAATTCCCCCTTCCCAACCTGGACCAAATCTTACAATAGATTGCAGGTTAACAAATGATGTCCCTTCTTAATGGCTTTTCCAATTATAACTAGATTCACGTAAATAAAGAAGACATATATAGAACCACATTTACTACCTGTTGGGCACCTTTTCATATGAACACATGCATTTTGGGTTGATAAATATATGTTCCACCATTCAAAGGGATATGAAAATAGCCTTTGACAATCTCATCAGGAAGATTATTCAATCTATCTAAATGACTTAACCATTTATTCCAAGTGCCATTATGATCACTTTGATCACATTAGGAGAGTTTTTCTAAGATGCATAAATTTTGGCATGTCCCTACATCCTAAAAATTCCATGTTCGAAGTAACCACGGGTAAACTCCTCAACCACATTGCCTCAGACGCTAGAGTCAATACTGACCCATAAAGGGTTGAGGTAATAAAAAACCTTCAAGCACTAAATTCTATAAAAGAGATACATACTTTTATTGCAACAGACCCCCTTACTGCCCATCATCTTACTAAGGTAGAAAGAGGGTCGTTTCTTTGCTGACGCAATCTTCAAGGTAAAGTTATGGAAATGGGGTGTAATTTTTTTCATCTTTTTTAACATCCTCAAAACTTAAAATGGATAACATTGTTGCATTCATCTCATCGATACATTTCCAATTATATAAAAAAATTCTCAATCCAACTCATATATCAAGGTATAGGTTCGATTAAAACTTTCCTATCAGATAGTGCCATGTGTCTCTAGCATACCACATGGAACCCACATGATGCCCATATGGGAATCCATGTCATAATCCATCTAGAAGTTGCTAACCCAGCCATGGCATGCCATACTCACTAGACCCCCATTTTCTATGGTCCACTTCATATATAAAATATATATAATATTATGATATAACCCCTCGTAACAATACCATTAAACACTATGTTTATACAAGCAGGGCCTTTAAAAACACATCATCCCAAGGATGAAATCATGGGATTTTCCCTTCGAGTCCCTTTGTAGAAACTTTGGGATGCATTCAACTAAAATTTTCATGGTGATGGGGTGCACTGTAGTTTCCCACATTGCTAACATACAAACATTACATTGTGCTCAAACATATTGGAGGGGCCCACTCCTACCACATAATCTCAGGGATTCATTTTTTCCACATACCATTACTAGAATGTGGCGGGGGTACATGGATCATACACATTGAAAATATTTGAGCACAAGGACCCCCAAACCATGTCATCTTGGAAAAAACATATCGGCAAGATCATCTAGGCCTCCCTTCAAAATATCTGGGGTATTTCTTTTGGCATGGAAAACTTCCATCCTAAGCTTAGATTGCATGTGCATATTGTTATCCCTCTTGAGCTTATAGAGGCTCATCCTAGGCTAGAATTTATATGTATGCCTCTGTTTAGATCAAATTGAGCTCTATAGTTTATAAACTAAGACCTGATGGCCAAATTACATTTAATGCAAACATTCAAGCATTTATCAGAGATATGTTTATCTCTTTCATACTCAGACCTTTAGACAAATATTTAGGCTTAGTGTAAAGACAAGAACAAACCCATTCCTTAAGAAAATGTTCAGAAACTCATCCTATCATTCTCACTCGAGGAAATATGGTATCCCTTGTTGTTGATCTAAGAAATTATCATCATATGAAACAAAAATAGCATATCCACATGCATTATAAGGAAACTTCATGCATTTAGCTTACAAATGCATGACAAAAGGTATAAAAAAATTATATGACATTTGAGCATTTTAGTCAATAATTTCATGCACCAACATCCTAAAACCATGCAACAATTCTCAGGGCTATATATTACATTCCACAAGGAAAATTCATTAATTCTATAGCTCTAAGTTAAATACATTCATTTACAATAAGGAAAATGGCCAAACTAAAAGTGGTACTTCAATTTTTCACCCAACCTAAGACTCACTATAACTAGAATAATTTGCATTAGTCACCCCCAATCCAAATCCATGGTTTAAGGGGAATGTTATTCAACAGTGTCAACAAGAGGCTAAACTCATCTCAAAGAAGACAGAGATTACTTATAAAATCAGGTGGTTTATCAACTCTCTAGCAAGCATCTTGAGTGGTTTCTCAACCAATTCTTGACAAGCACTTCTGCTAATTTTCCTTACAGTCTCTTGAGCCCCTCCAGGCCACAATTTAGCTTCCTAGGGAATTTCATTTCCTTCATTGTCTCACGGCACCAGGTTGATTATTCTAAAAATAGTGGCACCGATGGCATGGTTGGCAGTCTTAGTAACCCCCAATCGATGTGATTCTGTGCCCAAAAATCGTGTCGATCGAGGGAGAAATGTTTTTGCTAAAACCTCCTCATGATTTCCAAAAAGTGGATAAAAACAAGTGAAATAAGTATGAAAATGGAGCTTAAGGTCTTGGCTCTTACCTGCAACTAATGACTCAGCGAATGACCTCCTGAATCTCCCGCAATCTGCTCCAGAAAAATTAGGGCACAAGTGGGTTAAAATCTCTTCACACAAAGGTAAAATGGTAAATGGTAAAGAATAATTACTTTTGCCAGATTTTATTCATTTTTCATGAAATATTAGGGTTTTTGAGTATTTTTTACCTATTTTGCATCAAAACTAGATAATGCATTTACCTTTTTGTGCAGCGATAGGTGACGGATTGTCGATGATGGTACTAGAATCACGTTTGAACTCTTTTCTCAACTCATAAAACTCAAATGAAAAGATCATCAAGTATTTTTCCCTCTTTGACTCATAAAAGAGAATAAAATGGGGGGTCTATTTTCAAGCTCTTTTCCAACTCTTTAAACACGAAAATATTGCCAATCTCTTGTTGTTTTGAACTTGCTAAAGGCTGCAAAACGTCATTCACCCAATATATGTTTACCCCTTTTTCGAGCTAGGATGCACTATTTACAAAAAAGTTACTCCTTGACTGAAATGGTCAAGTAGTTCTCTCAAGTATCATTTTCTACCTTTTCAAGCTCGAGAGACACAAAAGTACAGAAAGGGACCATGTGGAGTTTTCTTTTCCGTGTCTTTTTCAAACTCTCTAAACATGAAAAGGATATTGAGTTCCCCTTTTTCTAACTCGCTAAAACAATAAAGGACATTGGATTAATTGCCATGACGAACGTGAGCTCCTCCTTCCTAGGGCTCATTAAACTTACTAGGTCAAATTTGTCCAAAGGATGAACTTACAGTGCAAGAATATGTTATCCCCTTCAAGCTTGCAATAAAAAATAATTGGGGTACCTGCCAGAAATGGTGGGGGGTAAATTGGAAATTTTATCAATCATGTCAGCAGCTCACTCTTGAACATGAAAATTTTTGCTTTGTGTCAGGTTGGGATATTCTCCTTCTCATTTAACCTTCCTGGGTTGGGCCAGTCATTTTTTGCTTCCATTTGATCTTTTCCACGTCATCATGACCACCAATCATATGGATCCAACAGTTGCCAAACTCCAGAATCATGTCATCGATATGTTCAAGAGTTAGTCCTTCTGCAGTTACACTTACTCCTGATTCTCGATATCATCTGAAACCATTTTAATTCCTTTGTCTCGTGTTGATATGTGGGATACATCATGGCCCTCCTTCGACACAGTCGCATCCTATCGACTTCATCTCATTATCTATGAAGCTGACTAAGAAACTCCCTTCCAGTACCATAAAGCTTGCATGCCCTAATGGAAAGTTCTTCGCACGCGATGACAAGTTCACATCGTTGGCTTTCGATCGAGTGATTTCATGGGTGTTCAACATTAGTTCCTTTATTCACATTTAGTGAACTGTGCTGCTAGTACCTTGAGATCCATTGTCGTTATTGGGAGTTTCTCTCGTGCTTGTTAACGGTTCACATCATTGACTGGTAATCAAGCGACTTCCTTGCATGTTCAACTTCAACACATTCATTCACATGTTAGGATTTGTACTTTTATCGGGTTGTTTGGAGTGCAAGACCTTGGGCTAAGATTATGAAAGTCCAGGTTGTGAGGTGATGTGACATGGTCATGTTGATATACATGCCTCTTTCAGATGGATAGTTGCAACCATACCATGAGTTGTTATATGTGATCCTTCTCATTATTGGATGGCTACGACCATACCTTACTTTCGTTATGATCCTTTCTACCGAGTGATTGTGCCCATGCCTTGGATCCATCTACATGATCATTCTCTGGATGGTTGCATCCATACCATGATTCATGTATCATTATTCAAAGTTTTAAGTGATGTATATGTATTTATGCTTACTTGTAGTTTTCCTGATGAAAGACTCTAGTTCCCCACTTCCACTTGTAAAGCATTTCACCCCTCACTCTAGTTTGACCTTCACGCTCTAGGGGGCTTCTGTTACACACCATTTTGTCAATGTCCCTATACTCCCCATCTATGATCCTAGAGGACCTCTACAGTGTACACGACATGCTTTCACATCATGAAGAAACTCCCAACATGTCCCTCTTCATGAGCAAAATAATTCTGCTTTTCACCATTTCCCAAGAATATTCCTTATATCCTAGTTTAGAAGACCGACACTAATCGCCAACTTTCTTCTCACGCTGATTTGCAAAGGTTAAAACTATCCCTCACTCCGATCGGAGCGAGTGAGCCCTTTTCCAATCGTGTCGATCCTCTTTTGGAAGGTTTTTTAAATAACGAGCCGAAGCTTCCATGTATAGAAGCTTCATAATGGAAATCTAGTACATGGTTGGGCCAGATAGAGCTGAGGAAATTAGTTCGAGCTCCTTTCCCTTATTAGGATGGAACAACCTCAAGAGATAATACCTTCTCCCATGATGAGAGGAACCATATCCCATCCATCCGAGCTATATAAACCTCTTATTTTCAAGCAAAAGCTAGTCGGAGTTTTGGAGCAAGTTTGAATAACCAACAAGTCATCTATGGCTTATAGCCTTCTAGTGTATGTTTGAGGGAGAATAGTGTGGTTTTTGTTTGGTTTGAGACAAGAAGGAAAGGGACTTAAAATTTCCATTGTTGGGGCTATCCATGAAGTGCTAGGAGAAGTGTGGGAACCCAAATACATGAAAGGAGACCAGCAATATCAAGGAACTAGTTGTAATCTCTTTCTGATTTATATAAATGCAACTATTGGCTGATTTCCTGCATGAAGTGTCATTTTAAATCTTATGGCTTAATGTTCGTTAACCTATTAAGTATTCTGAACAATATTGTATACTATCATGTTTGTCGTTGTTGTTTTTTGCTTGTTTCAGGTATTCGAAGGAAGGAAAAAGAAGATAGCTGGAGTGAGGAAGCAGGATCATCACCAAGTGGAATAGCGTTCTAAGAGGTAGGCCCTCTTAATTGATTCTAGCTTAAGGATATTTTCCATATATTGTGTGTTTGTGGGTAGACCCACTCTCTCAAGCTAGAGGAATTGTTTGTGCCCACACTGAGAATTTACTTGCACCACACAAAGTCATTGTAAAAGCATCATTATAGTGGTTGTATAAGTGTATACCTGCCAAGAGTTGAAGAGGCAGTTTCAGGAGGTCTAGGGCCATCATTAGGTGGTTGTGTCATAGTTGGGATTATGGTCTAGTGTGTCTTCTTCTTCTTCTACATCATTCTTTATCATTGTAAAGTGGACCATTTTCCTTGGTAAGGGATTCCATTCTTCTTTTGTTCTTCTATAGAGTGGTCAGGTGGTGCTAAGTTGGTGCATGAAGTCACCAACAAGTTCAAGCCTATGAAAACTTGAAGGTGGTAGGGTGGTGCTAGGGTGAGTTGTAGCTCATTGGGTGTTGGCCATCCATTCAGTTGACTACTAAAGAATCTTAGACGTTGGAGCGTCCATCCAGTGGGAGCTAGAGAAGAATGATTTTCTAGATTCTAGGAAGTTGGAGCTTTCTTTTCAATTGGAGTTGAAGATTAAATAATTATTAGAAAAGCGTTCAGGTGGTTTTTGTCCCAGAAGGGGTTTCCACCTTAAAAACTGTGTGCATTTTTGTTCCTTTCGTTTACTACTATCATTGTACAAACACCGATAATAATTGAAGATTAACTAATGCTCTAAAAGATTAATAATAATACTAATTTAAAAGGAATATTGATTCACCCCACCCCCCCCCCCCCCCCACCTTTCAATATTTCCAACAATACTTTGTACATGTTTCCCAACGTGCTATTTCTATTCAATTAAGAATTGTGTTGATATTCAACACTAAACATGAAATTAATTATAAGTTTTGAAAAGAAAAGAAAAAGACTGAATCGTCCCCTTAACCACGCAGCAAGTCTTAGGTTAACATAGTGGTCATCCCTTGTTATGTAAGGGGGTGTGTTACATGTCATACGTTATCTATTATATGTTTTCTTTTTCTTTCCATTTATTTTCACAAGGTTATCTATAGCTTGAGCTTTTTTGCATGTAACTTAGTTGGCATGATTATGCCCAAGATTTTCCTCAAGGTTGAATACTAAGTTCATAAGGCATTCTTTTCTATGGTGACATTTTTTTTTTGTTTATACAAGTCATCTAGCCACATAGTGGCCATTATTGCCCAGCTGAAGAAAATTTGTTCGAGTTTCTTTCTTTTATGGGGAGAAATGGCATTGTCATTGTTGATGTTTAGGTCATGCCGTATATATGCTTTATAGTGTACTTTAGTTTATATTAAAATGTTCATTGTCTTTCATGTCTTATACTTTTCATTGTATATTCTTTCATTTTTAGAAGAGGAGCTCATTATTGATAGTAAGAAGAGGGAATTCAAGAAAGAGGAATTGAACAAGGCTAGCAAGTGCTAGCTTGTAAATTATGGGTAGCAACTCCTTCTAGCGAGTGCTAGTAAATTTTCATGGGTAGCAGTCCCTTTCAACAGAGAATGATAAACGAGCATGGGCAAGAGTCCCTTCCAATGAGTACTGTTAAATGAGTATGGGTAGAAGTCCCTTTCAATGGTAGATAATAAATTAGCAAGGATTGAAGTTCCTTTTAGTAGTATCAGATAAACCTACAAGTTGTAGCTTGTGGGGCCATGATGTAATCAATTTGAATCTTGTAATAAAAATAATATGAGTGTCTTGTGTATATGTTTCAAATGTGCTTGATGTTTATGATGTTATGTTCTATCTGATTGATTTGTGTTGTTGATCCATGAATAAATGATAAAGTGATTAAAAAGTAAAATTTGTGAAGAATTGTATAATTTGGCCACACTGTTGATTCACCAACCCTCTCAATAGTGTCCTAGTTTCCATTGTTTCTAACAATTTTATTGGATTCGATGTCCTTCAAGATCAGTTTAACAACTAGAAGGAATGTCAAGGATCATGGAGAACAAGGACTAGATTACCTCAAATGGAGTTCCATTTTTGAATGGATCAAATTATACAACTTGGAAGGTAAGGATGAGAATATTCTTGCAAGCTCTTGATTTGGATGTATGTATATCTATGGATTATGGAGTACTAAATGATAAAGTTTGATTAAAAAAAGCTAGGAAGAAAATCATGAGAGGGTTGTCTAAGTCAAATATTGAAAAATTAATATGTTTTGAAACTGCCAAGGAATATGGGAAAAATCGCAGTCCATCTATGAAGTAGACATGCAAACTGCATGTGGTATGAAGAGGCTTTCCATGGAGGATGAAGAAAGAAAAGATTAAAAGATAAAATAAAATCATGAATCAGATGTTGATTCTTCTCTATCAATAGGCCAATTTGACGATCAACGCCCAAAGAAGATGAAATCTGCAAGTACATTGTTGTTTTGTTGTTGTTGTAGAATAATAGACCATTTATCTTCGAACTGCTCAACTGCAAGTACTGGTGGAAGTAAGAGTTTCTCATCAACTTGTAATGAAGATAGATCTACCTTAATAGTGATAGCAGATCTCAACATTGGTTAAGAAGACAATGGGTCCAGAGGAAGAAAGGACATCTCACGTATCAGCAAAAGAATCCCTAGAGTCATCAAGGGAACAAACTTTAGAGAGTGAAATAAACAATAGTGGTGAATCTAGTGACTCCTCAATTGATTTTGAAGTCTTGAAGAATATATCTATTTGAAGAGGCAACTCATATTATCTCTTGAGGAGATTAAGAAATTTAGAGCTATAAATACGAATCTATAACAAGAGAATAGAGCATTAAAAGAGTGTGTTTTGAATCTTCAGGAGAATACAAGGAAGTTTGAAATATTTAAACACATTCAAATCATCCATTCTTCCTCTTAGGCCAAGATAATGTTGGAAGATGACAAAGAGAAAGAAACATCATGAAAGAGACCCACCAACTCTGTCAAAAATAGATCCAAGGACATAGAAGTGTCAAAGGGACCCACCATGAAAAGAATGCAACACCAAGGAGACAAAAATATCTCCAAGAGTCAAAAAATAGGTACGCAACACCTCATCTGTTTTTACTTCAACAACACAGGGCACTTTTCATCCAAGTTTCTAGAGAGGAAAAATAAGGTGCAACAACAAAAGATGCATGTGCATGTCCGACCATAGCCACAAATTCCTCAGAAGAGAAAATCGAACATCGAAGTACAAAATGCATTTTCCCCACAAAGGAAATATTTTCAGTAGCCCAATAGTAGAAAAAGAGAAAATTATAGTCAAGAAATTGGACAGGCACATGGTTTGATAAAAATAATCATTTCCTTACCCCCTTCTTGAATAATGTTGAATTCTATAGGCGTAAAATTTTAGGCACAAAGGAACCACATGTAAATTTCACAAGAAATTTTCAATCAGGGGCATGGATTATGATTAGAGCCATCAAAGAGAACTACACCATATCTCTTTCAATACCCAAAAGAAAGGTAGATCGAATGGTGAATGGAGGTAGAGAAAAATAATGTTTGAAGAAGATTCAAAATATGAAATTATTATGGTTCATATCTCCTATAAAACCTTCAATAGGAAGAGACACCAATAACAAAAAAGAATCGGCATCAGTATTGATCGATATCCAAAGGAATATAGTGAGAAATAAGAGAAAAAGTAGTCTATATGCTCAGACAATGGAAATAAATTACCCAATCAAGCAAACTCAACATGTGCAGGTGTAGAAGAAAAAGGAAAATAAACTACTTGGGGGAGTAGATCCTATGTTTGTCTTCATTAAAGAGAAGAGGTTGGATTCATGGGGAGCTAGAAAATTTAGATGAAAGGAGCATATATGAACATGCCAAGGAATGAATCTAAAGGGTAAAAGAAGAATTGAATGTTGTTGTCAAATCAATTGGTAGTCTGAGTATGTGTAGATGGTGATGATCTATTTGATAAGTTTCTTTAGCAAGTTTTGTTTATATATTCCTAACTCAAATAGGGAGCATGGCCACAAGGGGAGTATAGTCAAGAAAATATTTGAGTATCAAATTATGCATTGACAATCGGTATAATTAACTGGTAACGGTTGTGTACTACATCATAGAGGCTAATGGTTTTGCTACATGTTATCTTGCATTGCTAATATGATAAATGGATTGATTGTTATGATGTTTCTCCAATTGGTAATTGGTATTAGGCATTAGATTTGTTGGTGAAAGAAGCATAATCAGAGGATGAGATCACTCTATTATAAAGTGCACAACAATTTCTATCACTAGCATCATTTTAAATTGTTATCACAAGTGTTGTCAATTAGTATTTATTGTCATTAGACTCTTTGTGAGAGCATGGTGTTCATGTTCTCAATATGATATTGTAAGTCAAAGTGTTGGTAAATGAGTGTTGATTTATATTATTGGTTCTTGATGAATCAAATGTATCATGGTGAGTTTGTTGTCATTAGGATTCTTCCAAGTGAAATCAAGTGATGTGTTTAGGCATGCATTAGTGAGAGTCCCTTTATGTTTATCAAGTAGGAAATTCTAAGTGTAGTACTTTATTGTTCGTCAACTAACAATTGATGGTGACATGCGTAAGAAAGGTTGTTCTTGTTGCTATGGATTAGGTGTATGTGTCCGAGTAGGCACTGTAATGAATGTAATCCTAGCTAAGACTCAAACCAACGGGTGTTATTTTTCATTGCTCAGTTGCACAAGCATGTGTTGTTTTAGCAAGAGATTCTTGTTGTTTGCTTGAGGCAAATATTAGGGAGTAAATACTCCTCTGTCTTATATTTAATATTATTCATAGGAAAAAAAGGAAGTTGCTTGGATCAGATCAGAGGCATCTAATATTTTTAGCTTATAAAGAAGCAGTATAAATTCCACAAGATAAGATGACAGAGGGAGATTGGTAACAAGGGAAGCATGTTAGTATCTTTCCCATTAATGTCAAAGGGGGAGAGATATTTAGTAATCAAAAAAAAAAAAAGGGAAGATCTATAATGATCAAACCAAGCATAAAAGGATAAATAATGGTGATCAGGCATAGTAGTCATACCAACACGAGTACTACAACAACATACATCTCAGGGGGAGTAGCACTCAACAATAATAGAAGTATCAAGGGATTGAAACAATCAAAGGAGACAATCTATGTTGATAGAGGTAAAGGTTTTTTGTTTGATGTTGGTGTTCCATCAATGCAAAAGGGGAAGAAAGTTGAAAATATTTTTTCATTGATCAACAGGTTGCAAAGGAAATGGCAATTACAAAGCACTGTAAATGGTGTTGTCATTATTAGCAAAGGAAAAGGAAAAGCATGGTAAATTATCATTCATATGAATATCATCATGGATGAGAATGGTGTAGAGAATTTGGAGCCAGTTTTTTAGGAGCACATCATCTTAGAAGTAGGTAGAACCCACACAAATGGAAAGAGCTCAGAAAATATTTCTGGTAGTATGCATAAGTTTGAAAATGGCCTCCGGGAGTGAACGTTAGAGCTAATCAATGTCACTTGACTCAAAGTCAAACTATTACAGAGTTAAAGGTTTTTGGGTGAGCCTTTTGTGCATAGACAAAGTTGGTTTGACTTCCAAACTCAGGGAAAAGGTTGTTGGAGACTCTATGCAAAGATACAGACTCACATGGAGTGACAACAAATCAGCAGGAGTATTTCCCATTGGGTAAGTGGAACCCACCCAATGGATATACCTCGACTATATGTTAATGGTGCCTAGGTATAAGAACCCAGGGTGGACGTGGCCCCAACATGTTAGCAATGAAAATATACTTCATTGGCCACGGGTAGAGCCCACGTGACAACCTGGCCTGGTAGACAAAAGCAACAAACTAGGAGATGGGCATCGAGACACAATAGTAGAGAGTTGACCAATGAGATTTGATTGGAGGAGCCCACTCTAAGAGATCAACCTACTAAGGGCTAGCCTAGAAGCTTAACAACTAGCATCACAATAAAGAGTTGTCACAGCACAAGAACACAGGACTAAGCACTAAGCCACATGGAGGCTTGCAAAAATCACCTTAGAAGGCCCTATATATAATCTTGGTGGTCATAAGAGGTGGTTTCCCACACCACCAATCATGTAGATCAACAACGGATGTTCACCCTCAGACCTCTCCTCCAAAAACCAAAAACCGCACAGGATGTGTGTCACGATTGGTTTCTTGAACCTGGTGGTTTTCTAATTAACAAAGGAAGTTTTGAAAAATAAAGGTTGTGGAGGACCCTTTCTCTCTCCTCCTTGACAGGGACAAGTGGTAGTGGGTGATTGGCTCATACAACAACAAATGGTGACGACAACATGTCTAATCAATGATGGACATGTGGCAGGCGGATTTGGCATTTTTGAGAACCCTAATGGCCCATTTATGGGTGACACATGTCACCACTCATAGGTCAACACATTGCAAGAGTAACGTCATGGTGACATCAACAATAAGAGATGAGATCGAAAGATTCAAAATGGCACAAAGAGCTAGCATCTGGCAGCAGGAGCCAGGACACTTTGCTAGTTGACAAGTTGGAATTGAAAATAGCAATAACCAATTAAAAATGGCACTAGGAGGACCAAAAAGGAAACTCATCCCATAGGATTTACCACAGTGTGATTGTTAAATGAGCTTAGTGAAATGCATCAGGTAGCAAGCATCGGGCCATAATGGCACATCAACAACTAATCAAAGAAACGTCAGGTTGTCCCCACAGACACATCAACCCAAAGGTTAGAGCCCAGTGGGTTATTACGGTGGACATAAGTGAATGCGCCAAGAGGAAGGGAGCTACGGGCTATGTGCTCACATAGGGTCTAGTGCAACCCTTGGAGGCTAGGGGTGTGTCAGATAATAAAATGAGTTGGGTTTGGGAGCTATGTGACCCAACCCTTGGATCATTTCATGTAGAAACACGAACAAGGACACGACAACAATAGAATGTGGGTCCATCCTTGGAACTCAAAATCCCATTACTTGTAAACAATTTCAATTGATAAAAAAAAGTCGAGATCTTGAGAGCTCAGGCCTTTGTGTTGATGGGTGGTCTCTTTGCATAGAAGCGTGACCAATAGGTGTGGAGACATTAACAAAAGAAAAAAAGGCTTCTGACAAGACTCAAAAGGGATAGCCATTGGCATCTCCATCTGCATAGCACTGCAATCATGAAACCCTCCTTAATATCCTATATTGAACCTCTGTAAAGGTCTTCCATGGCTTCACGTTGTGCATGAGATATTCTAGAACCAATATAAATCTCTCTTTCCTCTGCTTGTGAAGAATTAATAATACCTTGAGATTGTTGTTGTTCAACAATGTTTCTTTCCTCATGTTCATTTGACACATTTTGTAGCCAAATAAATGGATTTTTCAAAGGTATATCTTCATTTGTTGTTCTTGAAATGATATCACTTTGATTATTGAAAGAAGACTCCCACCAAACTTAATCAACAATATCAAAGTACTCATATGTATATCTAATACATTTTTTAATTTCTTCTAGACAATCAGAATAATTTATATCTCTATTTTGTCTACATGCCTTATGAACTTTAGCAAATGATTGTAATAACAATATATTTGATGAAAATATTGGAAAATCTGGAATGAAATTCAAAAATTCCAAACCTGATGATGGTGCCCATTCTGTAGTAGTTGAATACTTCTTGCCCCATATTAGTGCTTTCACATCAACTGTTTTGATACGAAATTGATGTTGGAAGCTAATTTCATTAAGTTGTTCAATGTATTTCTCCTTGCCATGTGATCGCAGAATAAACCTTCGCATTTCAACAGTTTCTTCCAACACATCAAAAGTAGGCTCTGACGTGTAGATTTCTTAATACATTCAATTAATGATGGCAAGCTCCCAACTTCCTTCCTCCTCAATGTGACTAAAAAATGACTAAACGATCAATATGGTCATGAGTGTGCCCAACAAGAAGGAAGCCAACCTTTACCTTCTGAAAAATTCTCAATTCAACAATAATGTTTAGATATCCATAAACAATATGATTTTTGTTTTCATGGCAAGTGTTTTCCAATTGTAGATACAAAACTTCAGGAAGATTACTAGACCAATCAGAAAGCACATCATGAATTATGGTTATTGTCATATTTGTATAATTATGAATATTTGGAGTTGTGAAGTACACCCTTGGAAACATTTTCCCATTCAAGACCATACAACCGACCAAGTGATATTGAATAAAATTTTCCTCCTATGAATTTTTGGGTGTGTGAACAAAATGTGGTAAAAGTGTTTTCCTTTGGTCCATACCATCAATTATCAAACCCAAATATTTATTCAAATTATCATAACACTTATTTTGATGCTTGTACAAATTTTTCCTTTCACTTGTTTGTTATTCGCGAATAAATGCTTACCTCTTTATGACCCTTCACATTTATCCCTTTTTTATTTAGGAGAAGCACATTGTTGGGAACATGTCCTCTGGGGGTCAATTCTGGGGTTAAAACCCCAAGTTTTGGTGCAGAAGGCTCGAAGTTTGTATAAATAAATGAAAAATTCTTCACATTCTGTGGTTGCGGAGCGCGAAAATATATAAAGTAAAAAAATCCATGAATTCATGTCGCAATAGAATAGAAATCCGCGATTGACAAAAGAACAGTGGTTGGACAGATATCTGTACATAAAAATACATGAAATATTCTTTTATTCCTTCCCATTTGAAGTATACGAGTGGATTGCGAAGTTGGCAGATGGCCAAGGAAGGTGGATGCTTGACAATCTGATTGTTTGCACACTGGAGTTAATACGGAGATTGGAAGCCTCTGAAGTTAAGATCGCATGTGTTGTTGACCATTAACTCGACCGCATCATAGGAGGATTTGTGACAGAGTTCATGGTCAATACTTTTGTTAGTTACAGTGAAGCAGAGTGCCACTTCTTCAAAGGACCGCGAGGTAAGTATTTGAAATCACTAAATACTTGGATTAAGATTCTCTTGTGTGAAAAGCAGACCATGCAATTACCTTGATGTTTCGACCTACACAAAGTGGAGAGTCTTTTAGGGAAGGGAAGAAAAGGTCCTGAGTATAGCCCACTGATCGAGCCTCCTTTGAGTGACGACGAAGGAGCAGTGCAGTCTTCTCCACTAAGAATTATTCAGCTGATAAGACAAGGGTTCTGCGAATACCTACACCACCTCCATCCTCATCCCATCCATCCACACCACCTCCATCCTCACCTCCACCACTCACCCCATCGCCCACACCACCACCACCTCCACCATTGTTCAATACAATGAACTCCATAAAGCTACATGTATTGAAGAGCATAGGAAATGAAGATCCAGAGTAGTTTTGGTTCCTCACGAAGGTTGTATTGGAAGCTCAAGGTATCATGGATGACCAAATGAAGAAATCCACGTTGGTTATTGCTTTGTCGGAATGCACACTAATGTGGTACATTAAGTACAGTACTGATAACCAAACGTCCACATTGGCAGATATCCAGGCTGCGCTAAATAGAGAATTCAGTAGACCTAAGTCTCAAGCACAATAAATTGTGGGATTCTAGGAGATCATGATGAAGCCTGGGGAGATGCCCTGGGATTTTGATCAAATATTGAAGTGTATGATCCATGAAGCCAACATCAACCTAACTGATGGGTAGCACCGTGAATGGTTCATGGCCTCGCTCCTGACCCTTTAAGGGTTGCACTATAACAACAAAATATTGGGACCCAGGCAGAAACTATAGAAATCATGATGGGTCTACATGAGCCAACAATGCAAGATGCTAAGCTGGGGGTTCAACAAATTCACACATAGTTGTAGAACCTTTGCCTCGAAATGAAAAGTCTAAAGAAATATAAAAAAGCTCAGCCAAAGGCACATGAAGAAGTTTGGTGCCTAACATGCAAAGGTCAGGGGCATGAAAACAATCATTGTCTAGTCATTGCGAACTATGTTGCAGTAGGGGGACCAATGCCTCTAAGGCCAAAGGTTGTAGCAAGGCCAAGTGCAGGGTCTGCGATATGGTGTGTCATATGCTGAGTAGCTACGAAACATGCGACCAATAATTGCCATTTGTTGCAGAAATTCGTACAGACACCACAATAGATCTTCTACAATTTCTATCAAACAGTAGGTCATGACAAGTGAAATTGTCGTAGCTACAAATTAATGATGGACATGACACTTGCATACAAGCTGCAGGCAAAAACCCGACCTTCGGAACAAGGAATTGGCGGAACGTAAGGTAAGTATCAGGGGCACGATCGAGACTGAGGTGGAGGAGGGCTTGGTAGAGGATGAGGGCAACTTATTTGTTACAATTGTGGAAGACCAGGACACTACGTGAGAGACTGTCCAAATCCGACGTGACTATCACGTCGCTATAGTGCTCAATTTGACCATGCAACTTAGGATTTCCCTATATTGTTTGCTAAGATTCGTGAAAATGGGGCGCAGCCTCCATAGAACCTCCAAATGATGACGACTGAGCCTCATGAGGAAGGCCCTAAGATAAACATTATGTTGTGGAGCGAAATGACAACTGGGGAGGATAAAGGGAAGAAGCCTACGGAAGGTGAGTAGGTCTGGAAAGCACTAGAAAAGAAGACTGGGTTTGATTTGGAGCACACAAAAGAAACATTTATGGAAGCAAAGAAAAGATTTGTTGAGGCCTCTACCTCAGGGAATCAAGAGAAACCAGTTGAAGAAATGGACCCATCCATGATTACCACGTACTTAGAGACCTGCATGAAACTGATCTATGATAGTAAGGCTATGAAAGACCTGTAGGAACTAATTAATCGATGCGCTAGCAAGGATGGTTCTACTGGAAAACCACGTGTAGTCAAAAATCTTGGCAAGCATAAGGAAAGTACTGGACATAAGATGAGACTCACCGTACAGATAGGGGAATACGAATTGGACCAAGTTATCTTAGATCTAGGGTCCGACGCGAATTTTTTTCAGAAACAAAAATGGGAGAGAATGGGGAGACCTTCGCTCCAGTGGTCTCTAATCTAGTTAAGGATGGTGAATCAACAAGAAATTATCCTAATGGGGAGGCTGCAGGGGGTAACAGTTGATATCAAAGGAGCGAGCGCACCAGTAGGTTTTGAAGTAATATAGGTTGTGGATGATACCTATCCCTACCCTGCACTCCTTGGGATCGATTGGGCCACTAACATGAATGGGGTGATCAACTTGAAGAAGTGAAAGATGATATTTGAAAGGAATTTGCTCCACATAGTGGTGCCACTGGATCCTATAGAGGGAACACGCTATATAGAACCATTCTGCAATTATGAAAGTGATGATGATTTGGACCAGATTTACAAGATAACGATGTAAGACCAGTATTGGGTGAATCCGGTAGTAGATGGATGTATTGCATGGGACTGTGATAGCTCCTGCACATCAGATTCGAACGACTAACTAGAGCACTAGCAAAACCAACTACGTGAAGTATCTACACTGTGTTGTAATATGATGACCAAGTCATTGTGCTACGTATCATCAGAGGTAAGGAATCTACCTTACTATGATGGGCTAACCGATGTTGATCGCTTTTTGGATGCATTTGAAAGAGAAGTGTTGGAGAAGAATTGCTTCCATGCCTTGGATTGGGCACTACGTGCTACGTCCGCAAGATGGTGGGGAACACACAAAGATAATTTTGTTGATTGGCATGAATATAGGAGGATGATGAGAATACCTTTTGGACAGCCAAAAGTACATATGACAGAAAAGTATGATGGAAGGGATGATCCTCGCGATCACCTGGAAAAATGGACTAAGGCTTATTGAATAGAGCCCCAGCCTAAATGGGTGCATCTGTTTTGTCATACCCTGGATGTCATACCAATGAATTGGTACTTGGAGATAGAGCTCTTCCATGGCAATGAGGAATGGGGCATCTTGCACCATGGGTTTATAATGATGTTCAACATTGAGGATGGGTTTGACTGTATTGACGTGACACTACAAGAGGTTAAAGCAGCAATATTTAGGATACCGCGGGATCCTTTGGACTTGATTCAACTGGATTGGACTACCCAGTTGAGCTACACGCTGGGATGCTATAACGTGACCATTGAAGAAGAAGAGGAGGATCCTAGAAAGATTAGTATTCTGGAAACTAGGGGTCACCACAAGGTTGAAGGACCACAGATAGAGGATCCAGACATAACCATGCTGCTAAAAACTAGACATGTCAACATTGGCACAGAAGTAGAACTGAAATTTGTGAAGATTGGGGACTATTGGGACAATGCGACAATAGACAAGGTCACTGAGCTCCTCCATGAATATTAAGATTTGTTCCCCACAAAGTTTTCTGATCTAAATGGAATAATAGGAGACCTGGGTGTCATGAAGATCAACCTAAAAAATTTGTTGAGTTATATAAGATTCTTGCAGAAGGCATTATTGAATCGGTGGAAGAATCTGATTGGGTAAGCCCAATAGTGGTTCAGGAAAAGAAACAGAAGGAAGAAATAAGGATATGCGTAGATCTCCAGAAATTGAATGACAGTTGTCTGCATGATCCTTTCCCAACCCCATTCACTAATGAGGTCCTATATAATGTAGGCATCCAACAAGCATACTCTTTCACTAATGGGTTCTCTAGGTACCATCAGATCAAAATCGCACTTGAGGATTGAAGCAAGACGACCTTCATGACTGAATGGGGACGTTTTCAAGACATTGTGATGCCTTTTGGGTTGAAGAATGCACCAGAAATCTTTTCACGTGTAGTCATTGTGGCATTCAAAGACTTGATTCATAAGTTTATAGAGGTATACTTTAACAATTGGATAGGGTTTGGATTGGTCAAGCGCCATGTGGCAAGTCTGTGCTTGATGCTAGATACATGTAGGAGATACCAGATCACGCTCAATCTGAAGAAGTGTCTATTTTGTGTCCCTTTTGGGATACTACTAGGTCATATGGTATGCAAACAAGGATTAATGGTAGACCCTATGACGATCACAGTGATAATCAACTTGGAGGCATCAAGGAATGTGAAACAGCTGCACACAACTCTAGGGCATACAGGATATTATAGGAAGTTCATCAAGAGCTATGCCCAGATCACCACGCCTATGGAGAAATTGTTGAAAAAAAATGCTACGTTCGGTTGTAATGATGAATCTCAGAAGTGCTTGGATGTACTGAAAGAGAAAATGGTCATTGCTTTGATCCTAGTCTTCCTAGATTGGAAGAAGGAATTTCATGTGCACATGGACGCATCATGTATTACACTAGGGTTCATACTGACACAAGCCAGTGAGGGAGAAGTAGATCATCCTATAGTGTTCGCAAGTAGGAAGTTGTCTAAAGCAGAGAAAAAATATTCCATGACAAAGCGTGAAGGATTAGCTATGGTGTACGTGCTCTAAAAGCTTAGGCACTATTTGTTCGGAAGACACTTTAAAGCATATACAGATCATTCCGCATTGAAGTACCTGGTCAAAAAGCCTGTGTTGGGGGGGGTGGAATATGTAGGTGGTTGTTGTTGTTCCAAGAGTATGAATTTGAATTTATTTTGAATCCAAGACAACTGAACACAGGACTTGATCATATGTCACGCATTAAAACTAGAGAGGAACCTACTAATTTAGAGGAAGGATTACCTAACGCACAACTCTTTGTGTTGTGCATTATGGATAGTCACTTTGAAGATATTATCCACTTCCTAATGATGGGATCAGCTCCAGAAGGTTATACAAGCCAACAGAAGAAGGAACTAGTAGTGCCCACAACAGACTTTTCTACCATTGCAGGGCACTTGTACAAAATGGGGTTAGATGAAATATTGTAACGATATGCGCCTGACTTTGAATGAAGCAGCATCCTCATTGAGGTTCATGGAGGAGCTGAAGGACATTTTGTAGGAAAAGCAACAACAGAGAAGATTCTACGAGTTGGGTTGTGGTGGCCAACCCTGCATAAGGATTCGAAAGCATATTATAGGGAATGTGATGCATATCAAAGGATTGGCAAGCCATTGCGGAATGATGAACTGCCTTTGATGCCACAGGTAATGTTACAACCATTCGAGAAATGGGATGTGCACATACCCACGGTGTTATGAGCCTATAGAACGAATTGCAAGAAGCTGACTAGGCAAACGCCTTTCAGACTCGTGTATGCCGTAGAAGCTGTGATGCCAATGGAATACATTGTACCTAGTCTAGCATAGCGGCACTCACAATAATGGTAGAGCACAGAGCCCTGGAAGAGAGGCTCATGCAGCTAGCAGAGCTTGAGGAGGATCAATTTCTAGCTAGATTTCATTAACAAGTTCAAAAGGAGCACAAAAAGACATGGCACGATCGACATAGAAATTTTTTCAACTTCAAGGTAAATGATCTAGTCTTGTTATATGACAACAAATATGATAAGTTTCTAGGGAAATTTAGGATGCACTGGCTAGGGCCATATGTCATCAAGGAGATTACCGATGGTGGAGCAGTTCCACTGGTCAAATTGAATGGAGAACCCTTCCTAGGGAAGGTGAATGGCAGCCAATTGAAGCCATACACCAGTGATCTAACTAGATGACTATATGAGGGAAGCCCAGTCTTAGGGCTTAAAGCAGCTGAAAGGAAGCATGGGACTATAAACTACATTGCCCGGGTCAGAGAGCTGCACCATTGGGGAACTGCGCAGAATGAAGAAATGTCACAAAGCCCATAGAGGCACGCAGGGAGTTGTGCTACGAGAGGAAAAACCATGTAGGATATCCAGAAAGTGACCATTAAAGTCATTTTTCATTATTTAACAATGAAATAATGGCGAAAGGAGAAGCAATTAAGTCATAATTTATGGACCATATTTTTGAAAATCTGCTGCCAATCTAGCATTAATGACTCGATTTTGGAGGGAATAGTCGGATTTGAACTTGAAAATGCCTATAAATCATAGGTGCCTACCCCGCGAAAAATAATTGGCATTTTAAGAGTTGAGTTGTTGAGATCTCAAGCGCACATGAACAATGAAACCTTTGATGTTTTGCTAGCAAGTTCAATATTTGATACATTTCCATTGGAGACACATTATTTGTTGTAGAGCATCATGTCAATGCCCATAGAAGCTATGAGAATTGAAGTAGTGAAAATTGAGGGAGTTGTTCCAGAGGTAGTTATGGCAGTAGAGGGAGCTATCCCGGAAGTTGTGCCTGCAAAAGTACCAACAGAAGTACATAAATCCCCCAAGATACCCTAGCCAAGGCATACACCGACCTAGGAGGGGCCAAAACCAAAGAAGAACAAGTAGAAAATATAGTCGTTAGTGCGTGCATCACCTAAGAAGCACCCACAGTTAGGAAAACCCACTGCGCAAGAAAAGGCCAAAATGATTGACCTAGAATTTGAAGAAGAGGTCGAATAAATCCCCATGGATGATGAGGATATTGTAGTAGAAATAGAGGCCATTGAAATTGAGGGGCTAGACCCCATATCTAAGATGCCTGAATACATTCCTCCACACAAGGGGAAGACAAAGGTGGCCAAAGATATTGATGAGAGTAAAGTTACCCTGCACACACCCCTCCTATTAGACCAAATCATCTTTGAGGGACCGCTTTGGGGCGCGTCCCCCTTTTGAAGTTGGAGGACTGGGACTTAGTAGACATAGAGCGCTTCCCTCATTTAGGTATATACCAACTTATGCACCGGGTCTTTGACAAAAATACTGGAGTGACTGTGTTGGAGCCAAGGAAGTGGCTAAAAGGTTTGGACAAGGCAGGCCTACTAAACCTGCTATGGGTATTGCATTACAACCGCGCACCTATCATGCTAGTAGTGATCACGAGTGTCTATGGCTGGAGGAGCCGATACCCATCACAGACATGTTGATCCATAAAATCACATAGCTGCCACACAGAGGAGAAAATATAGCCATGGTGTTTGGTGGAAATGCCAGCGAGCATGCGCTTGCCGAGGCGATGAAGGAAAATTTCAAGCTTGTAAATAAGTCGTGCGGCTAAACCATTTCAAGTATTTGTGACCCTGCATTCAAAGTGACGATGCAAATCTTGACAGGAAAGGTCATGCCGAAGTGTCACGTAGATAAAGTGTCAGCACCAGTGACAAATTTGGTGACCCAGTGCGCAGAGGGAGTTCAATTTAACTGGGTGAGCTACCTCTGTGATGAGTTCCTCGCGAACTGCTGTGAGGCACAAGATCACAATAAGAATTTCCACTATGCATGGCTATTGTTGTCCATATTATTGGTTGCGTGGGAGCTACCTGAAGACAGCTAGTTCCCTCCGGTCATGTCGAACCTACCAAAGGCAGTGAAGTTCGCTTCATTGTGCGCAACGAAGGATCCTCGGGGGATAAAGGATAGCAATATCTTCTAGATCTTGATGGAAATGAGAATACATATGGCCATCAACTGCAAGCCATGAATGACACCTACAAATTTTGAGAAGTTGCAGGAATACATGGAATTCAAGGCTGACTTCCACCTATCTCAATACAGGTGCAAAAGGACCCTGAGCAAAAATGGCATGACCTGCCATACTTGGCCGCAGTTGATGCAATTGTAGTTGTCCTCGATTGTTGGCTGACAGATTGGAACAGTACCATAGACTCAACAGCGGGATCTAGCAAGACCGTTGTGCATCAAAAGAAGGAAGAAGCCAAGCTAAAGATGGAACAGCTCGCTGCAAAGAGAAAAAGGGAGGTCGATGCCAAGGCCAAGGCAGAGTATGCTATCGTGAAACAGTCAGATGGACAAGGAGGCAAAGAGAAGTGTGGCTCTAACCGAAGTTAGAAGTCACCTTCCTCAGAGACTAGGGAAGAAAATGATCAGACGAAGTAGGGAGGAGCGAACCTAGAGACGGCTCCATTCTACACCAAGCACACCAAAGATTCAGAGAAAGTAGGGTTGTGGAAGAAGTCCAAGGCCAGCAAGACGTCTCAGGACCCAATCACCCTGACAAAAGGGGGTTTAAATGATATAGGTGATATGGTGCGGGATACCACCGCAAAACTGTTGCAGCAGTTCGAGCAGCAACGACAGCAGGCGTTGGGTGCTATATAGACAGTTCTATGCAAGTTGTAGATCCATGCATCACAGATACAAACCAGTGCGGCTTCAACCATCTTGGCACTTGGCACCTTAGAAGCTGCATAGATGCTGCATGGAAGGGATCCCCGAGAAATAGTGCTTCTAGATGGAGAATTAACAACAAAGGCTGAAGTTGACAAGCCCATCGTCAGTGCACTCAAGAGAGTTGGACTCAACCTAGCTGCGCTTCCAAATGAGGTGCTTTACATTTTGCAGGACAACGTTATCATGGAACTTTGTGCCTGTGAATAGTGTGCATTATAGGTGATTAGAAAAAAGAAGGTCAACAATTCCTAGCTAACCATGCAGAGAGACTTTGGCCTTAACCTTGTCAAAGACATTATAGACAAGAACTAGTGTATTACCACCATCGTGACTGAGGCGTGTAGGATTTTCGAGGAGTTGGGCATTCGCGATGATGAGCCGATAGATGTGAGGCTTTAGAAGCTCACTACTGGAGTGTGCAATGCATGAACTAAATTGGCAAAGGTTCAGTTGGAGTTGAATCTCAAAATTGCAGAGTTGCAGTTGAAGGCTCAACTATCGACTCCACCAGAGATCAGAGAGAAGTGCGAGACCACTGTGAAAGATGTGGTAGCAGCATTAGAAAGCGCAACGAAGGACTATACCACACTCTTCGATTAGTAACTCAAGGTAGTCACCTGCTTGCAAGAAGATCCTACGGTACAGTTTCTGGAGACAGAAGCACGAGGGCTGCAACAACACTACAACAAAGTCTATGAGAGAACATGCATTGTCTCCATCACATAGAGCTTAGCTAAGATGCAAGAGTCCAAGATGTTGAAAGAGAAATTAGACACAACTCAACAGAAGGAAGTTGTTGAAAGGAGAGAGGGGGAGAGAGAGAGAGACAGAGAGAGAGACAGTGGTTGAAAGGAATGGAGGACCATATAGGCACCAACAAAATGTTATTATACTATTGAAGGAAAACTTGGTTGTATCATAAAATAAGATGAAATAATAAGTAGATCAACATCGTATGTTGGAATTATGGCCAATGTGTTGGTCTTGACGTTAACTTGGATGTTTGACTTGATGTTTGATTTGAATGTTAATGTCTCAGTATGTCTATATGGAAGGTTGTTTGTATGCATACATGGAGGGTTATTTGTGTGTATGTTTGTATACATGGATTCCATCTTAGTATGCTTAATTTCTACATGAATTACTTTTATGACTTAACCTCAACTCAGTATGACTACTTGGATTGATTGATGGTCAATAGTCATAGTATAGGATTGATGTATAGTGGAGGATTGATGTGTCAACTTTAAGTGCATGGTCTATGTGCTTACTTGAGTGTAAGATGAGGCCTACATAGGTGTTACAGATTTATAGAATAAGTATGTCAAAGATATGGATGGAAAGGAGAATTTTTGGCCTAAATTAAGCCATAGCCACTAAGAGGAAGGCTCAGTACTGCGGCTAGAAGCTTTCAGCCTCTAGGAAGGTTATGTTATCATAGCAGTTATAGTCAAGAATTTGGTGGTAAAAAATTCATGTTGGTGGTAAAAAATAAAATCCATGATCGAAACCAAAATTTCACCCATGGAATTTGTGTGCATGTATGGGATTGATATGGTTAACTATCTAGTAAATTAAAACCTTGGTTTTTTCCTATGGTATTGAGGAAATCAAAAGGAAATAAAGAGGAAGTGAATGGAAGAAATTGATGTTTGCATTTGCTGAGGATTTTTTTCTTTGGTCACTTTTGTATTGTTTCGCACAGGTCTGCACAAGGATGCATGAAGGTGATCCAACATTAAGATTTATTCTCTAATCAACTTTATGCAAGTACAACGGAGGGTATATGGAGTAGATATTATGACTAGCATTTTCATATGTCTCTTTTTCACATACTAAAATAACATTTGTTACAAATAGGGATCAGTGAGATATTCTAATAGCAATTGAATGGATAAATCATTGCATTGATTGATTTATTTAAATTTGAACATAAGTTGTATTTTCTCATTGTTTGGTCATGCAAAAGGGTTTGTAGTATGCAGAGATGTGTTAATTTTATGAAAATGCAGATTTTAATCGAGATCCATTGTTGGAAGAATCATGTTGTAGCACTATTCTATAAATATTTTTTTTCTTGAAGGGGATGCTTACAATATGAAAAAATTGCATTGATTTTAAGGAAGTGATTTATCATTTAGATATTGTATTCATTGCAGAGATTAGATTTGTTAATCAAGGTTGTCATTGATGTCCATATGGCAGTGTTTGTGATGGAAAATTATTGTAACATGTGTGGTTTCCCATTGATGCCCATTGATCATAATATTTCTCATGGAGGATCCAAGGATTGAATACAAACACAATAGAAATAGTGGAACTGAGGAGGAAAGATATCAGAAGCCATCATAGAAGCATTATGATATAAAGAGATATTGGAGCAGTGTATCAGAAGTCATAGGAGTGAGGTGACGCCACAAGAGTGACAAGCCAAGACAAAGCAGATCTATTACATATGCCAAGAGTAAGAGCAATATCAAAGGAAGGAATAAACCATGGAAACCTTTTAAAAGTTCACAGTGCATAAACCGGAGGAGTAGAGCTATTGGAAGAGGATCCATGGAAGATGAGCATAAACAGAGTTATCAAAGGTCACAGGAAGATAAGCCATGGGAGCAACAACTATTGGAAGAGCAAAAGAGTGAAGAGAAGTCATAGGAGCAAGAACCCAATAATAAAACCATGTAATAACACCGCATTAGAGAATTTATATCGAAGGAACTTTATCGGTGGTTCCATTATATTAAGTTATGTAACATTGCTCAAAACCCCCGATTACAATATGCGTTGCGGACCCGATTGCTCAAATAGAACACACCTCAATACAATATCACATTCGTTGTGTCACAAGTATTGAATCCTTGTTACATTGAAATCCCCAATTGCAATATGTATTGTGGACCCGATGATTCCATTACAATACGCCATAATACAATATCGAATCCATTGTATAAAATTTCATATCGCAAGTCATAAAGTGATGTCACAATAAAAACTTCAATTGTGATATAAGTTGTGGACCCAATAGCTCCATAGAATATACCTTTATGTAATATTGTGTCTAGGTATTAGGGAAGTTATGCAAATCATAAGGGTTGACACCACCGGACTGCTGATTGTGATAAGTCTTGTGAACCCGACCGCCAATTGCGATATTAGCTCTAGACCCGACGAATCTATTGACAATGGTTTAATATTATATCACGTTTGTTGCATCCGCAGTGTGAATAGCGATGATGTTAAGATTTTCGATTGCAGACCACCGAAATTTGTGATTGCGATTGATGATGTGGATGTGGGACCTCCTTGGGTACAGTCTCTCCTATGAAATAATCAATAAATAAAACAAGTTTATGAGTAATTGGATGAATATCCATAAGTTGACCTCTCCTTCCAAATGAACGTGTCTTTTGAGTATTGGTGAAAATCGTATAAAAATAAGTTAAAATGCTTCACTTCTAAGCATTGATCTCAGGCATAAAAATAGAGTATAAAGAAGTTCACAACTCGTGAACTTGAAGAGATAGAGGAAGTTGAAGATCGAGAAGTTGAAAGGTCGAGAATCCAAAGGTCTAGCAAGCAATGAAGGTACAAAAGAAGTCGAAGATCAAGTGAGAAGGAAGTATGACGTAGGTCTAGTAGGACAGAAGGAAGTTGAAGGTCCAGTAGGGCAGAAGGAAGCCAAGGGTCCAATAGGATAGAAGGAAGTCGAAGGTCCAGCAAGATAGAAGGAATTCGAAGGTCCAGCAAGACAGAAGGAAGCTGAAGGTACAATAGGACAGGAGGAAGCTGAAGGACGAAGCAATTATGTTGATTGGGTTAATATTTTAAAGGCTCAAACCTATGATAAATTAATCTATGGAAGAAGTACATAACACAATTTGAAGAACAGTTTTGTGAAAGGAAATAAAGTTTCATCTGACATCGTTTGAAGGGAGTAGTAGACAGCACCATCATTGAAGTGTTTGTGAGTTTGTTTCTTGGAAGTAAGATATCGCGACCGTAAGAGGTAAATTTTCAGACTTTGTGTGGGAAATATGAAGAGTTGTGAAGACTCCTCCATATGAAGATAGGTTGTCATTAATGATGTAGCATGGAGACTAGAATGAAGTTGTAGATTGATAGAACTTAGTGAAGAATATTTTGGGAGTAGAGAATTACTACCAAACATATCTTGACAAAATAGGGTTGGAGCCCTTGGGATTGGTGCCTCCGAATTGGAAGGATTGGTGTCCTTGGAGTTGGTGCTCCTAAATCCAAGGTTGGTGCCTTGAAAAGATAGGATTAGAGACCTTGGGGTTGGTGCCCTAGAGATTGGAGCCTCACAAAAGACCAAGTTGGTGCTTGGAAATAGGTTGGAGCCTTATATATATTGTACCTCATTTATTGTAAATATTATATTAATAAAAGAATTTATTCCTATTGTTCATTTTGTGTTCTAAATATAAATGATTTAAATGATAAAAATAACATTTGAAAAAGAATACTTATTCACGCCCCACCCCAGTATTTCCAACAATTGGTATCAAAGCCAGTACCTTCACTCAAAGCCTAACAGCTTGAAGGTTGATCATTATAACACAAATGGAAAAGCCAAGGAAGAAAGTCTCCAATCCTCCTAAAGATGTGTCTCCATCTACCACTAAAAGAGAAGTCAATCAATTTGTGAAGGCTCCATGGTTCAATGGAAACTTTGATATATGGGAGGCAAGAATGAGGAATTTATTAAAGACTCAAGGCATTGATGTCTAGAAATCGGTGATTGTTGATAGCATGATGGATGGAGAATCCAAGGCATACGATGCAAAAGAGATGAAGGCAATCTTGAATGGGCTACCAGATTCTATAAAGGTTGAATTGGAAAAATGTTCGTCAACAAAGGATATATGGGACAAACTTCATGACCTTCACTCAAAAGGAGCATTAACCATGACCACTAGTCAAGAAGATGATAGAAAGAAAGAAGGAAATCCAAAGCCCATCAAGAAAGCTAAATATAAGAGTGATGCCATCAACTCTAAATAACGCCTAGAAGATGAATAGAATGAAAAAGATTTTGAAGATATCCTCACTAAACATATGGCTACCATGGAAGAGATTATCAATTTGAAAAAGGAAAACGAGGAACTTAATAAGAAAGCACTAGTTGGTGACCAAGACCAATCAAGGAAGAAATTTGACCTTATCAAGCTTCAAGTACAAGAAAGGGATGAAGAGCTTTCCAAGCTTAGGAAGGAATTTCATCAAAGCAAAAGGAAGCATCATGAAGAATTCATATCCATGAAAAATCAATTGGATAAAGAAAAGAAATGGGAAGATGCCTTGTCAAACCACCTTGAACAAAGGCACAAAATCTTGAACAAACTAGAAGCAAAGATTGGTCAATACAAGGAAGAGGTCTCCTCCCTTAGATCTCAACTAGAAGAAGCAAGGAAACAAGCACAAGGAGCTGAGAAGCAAATGAAAACTTTGGCATTCATAGAAGGATAGGTTGATGAAGCAGAAAAGGAGAGAAACACCATGACATGCCAATTGAAAGAAAAGAACGAAGAAATATTCAAACTAAAATATGACCTCAACCTTCTCAAGGCCGAAACATGTAAAAATAGAAGGATCATGGAGGAAATGGAGAGAAGTCTAGCTAAGGAAAATGAAGAAATCTTCAAAATGAAATCAAATATCTATCTCTTGTAAAATAGAAGCAAATGAAGCAACTCGTATCAAGGAAGAGATTGAGAAACAACTTGCTAAGAAGAATAAAGACTATGAAATATTGGAAGAAGAAATTGTCTCCCTCAATATAAAGGTTGAAGGGATGGACAATTTTTTTAAGAACTTTCAAGCCAAGGACAATTTTCTCAGCCATCAAATATCTCCATTTTATAAATCAAGTCTCAGGTATGCAAGTGAATCCTCAAGCAAGAATGATAATGCTTCAAACAACAAGGATATGAGGAAGTCTGAAAGAAATGTTGATGCTCCCAGCTTAAACAAAGGTAAAGATAAGAGTCAAGGAAACAATGAAGGAAGTCATGTTCCAAGAAGAAATGTAGATGATGTCAAGGATGTGAGAAGAAATGGTTATCATCAAAGGATCTCAAGGAAGAAAGACTTCAAAAGTACATCAAGGAAATCCCCATCTCCCAAGTACCAAAGTTTATTTTTGGTTATTGTTATGCTTGTACAAACTTTGGACACATGGCAAAAGATTGTCGAGAATATCATAGAGATAGATATTGTGGTCCCTAACAATCTTCGAGAAGCAATTTTGCAAGAAGAAGTCATGAATTCTTATTCATGAACAACACATAGTACTTCAAGTGTCATAACATTTGACATATGGCACGTGGGTGTAACTTGACTTGGGAACCTACACAAGCTAGAACCATTTTAGAGAAGAAAGTTACACAAGTATGGAGAAGAAAGCAAATACACTCCGAAAATCTCCTGAACTCTCCAGCCAACAACACAGGTTTTTGACTTGATGAAGATATCCTTGATATTCAGAGTATTTGATGATGGGATTCTGCCAAAAGGAGACTGTGCATACAGTTAGGGGGAGCTTGTTATTCTTTATCATTATTACAGAAGCTATCCATGAAAGGGTCCTTCTAAAATCCTTGATGATCTATAATAACAATCATTCTTTGATAAAGATCATTTCTCAAGAGGACTACATTGAAGAACATGATCCCTTAACCATTGCTTGGACTGTTGTTGAAGATGTTTTCCACTTGATCACTAAGGATAAATTGGAGCAGCAGAGAAGGCCATCCAATGCTAGAGAAATAGGGAAAATAACTATGTTGTTGGTATTATAGAAGTTGAATGTCTCGACTTAAGGATATGATGTGAGAACAGGTAAATCAAGGACAGTAATAGAAGCAACTGACAAACAAACAGACACATCTAGGAATGGAGCTTGAAGCAGCAATCCTTCTATCTTGAGTAAAAAGAAGAGCACCGCGACAAGGGGAGAAACATACCCATGAAGATCTACTATTCATGAAGAAGAGTAGTAGCTTGACAAGGGGGAGCACTTGGGCACCTCGTTCGCCATTGATGTCAAAGTGGGGGAGAATGTTGAAAGTGAAAGAATATTGCCATCAATGTCAAAGGGGGAGATTATTAATCAAGGTTTTCATTGATGTCAATATGGCAGTGTTTGTGATGGAAAATTCTTGTGACATGTGTGGTTTCCCATTACTACCCATTGATCATAATACTACTCATGGAGGATCCAAGGATTGAATATAGATATAATAGAAATAGTGGAACCGAGGAGGAAAGATATCAGAAGCCATCATAGAAGTGTTATCGGAAGAAGAGCTATCGGAGTAGTGTATCCGAAGTCATAGGATTGAGGAGAAGCCACAAGAGCGACAAGCCAAGATAAAGCATATCTATCGCATATGCGAAGAGTAAGAGCAATATTGGAGGAAGGAATAAACTGTGGAAATCTTTTAAAATTTCATAGCGCATAAACAAGGATATTTTAGTATTCAAACACCAAAGGAATTAATACAAACATATAAAAATAGAAACATGGAGGAAAATATAAGGCTATGTGAATTATACCTTCACAAATTCATCCTTTCTCATCCACACACATGGTACCCCAACACTACATGGGAAATATGTAGTTTATTTCCCTTGCATCATGGCTAAGGAATCAATAATTAAGTGGAAACTAAGAGATAGCTATGAAAATGTAAAAGAAATAACTATCCATCTCCCTATGGATAATAGTTGATCCCCTAAAACCATAGATAATGTGCATAAAACTATTATGTGACCTTTATACATGATTGTTTCAATAGGATGTGTATTTACTTAAATAACACCAAGGATGAGGCCTTTGGATGGTTTCAAGAGTTCAAACCTCTTATGGAGAACTAGAAAAGGGGAAGGTAAAAAACCTATGAACTAACAATGTGGAAGAATATACATATAATGACTTCATGGACTTTTAATAAGAGATAAGCATCAAGAAAGGGTTGAAAATTCCCTACAAGTTGCCATAGAATGGGGTTGCTAAAAGGAAAAAAAGGTCATTTTTGGGGCTATTAAAAGCCAAGATTCATGATCAAAATATACCTATGTTACTATGGGAATAAATATTTATTATAATAATATATATTTAGAATACGAGTCGTCATAAATTCTTAGGGGACAATACTCCTCAGGAGTTGTTGGGAGGATTGAAACTAGAGGTGGGGCATCCTCGTATCTTCAAGTGTCTAGTTTCTGTCGATGTACCATCAAAGAAGAGGAGAAAGCCTGAGGCCTTACAATTGCAAGGAATTTTTGTTGTTTGCAATGGAATCCCATCGTAGGATAAGACTATTGTGAGAAAGGATGTGAGATTTGGGGAGCATAGGGCATTGATAAATTCACACAATACAATACCCACAATGGAAAATGATTAAGAGCAAGAGGCTCCAAAATTTGAGTGGTCGATAACAACAATAGTTACTCAATCTTTATATCAAGAGGAGGACTAAAAGGCACCTTATACTTTTATGGGGAGGAGTTTGAGATGGATTAAGTGGAAACTAAGAGTTGCTCAAGAGAATTTGGAGGGTCCTAGGAGTATAGTCCACTAAAATAGTTTCCTAGTTATATTTTTCTCATGAGTGATGTCATTAATTGTGATGCCATGATGTTGTATACCTCCGGCATGAAGAATGATGTGTGGGACATTGTGTCAAGGTTAAAGGGGAAATCAATGATCAATTCAAGATACAAGGCTAGGTTGATGGAAAGAGAGTAAGTTCTACTAAAAGGAAGGAGGGGTTTATGAGGAAACATTCAGTCTATGTGTCAACTACACTTCTATTAGGGATGTTATATCTATTTATTTAGATGTTGAGTGGAGAATATATCATATAGATGTGAGGAAAGCCTTTCTCAATGGGATTATTGAGGAGGAGGTGTACATTGACTAGATATGGGGATTTAAGGTGCATGAGAGAGTTTCATATGTGTTCATGTTGAAGAATGCATTATACAGTCTCACATATTCACCTAGAACATGGTACTCAAGGATTAATAGGTATTTGGTGGCTATGCGCTTAACCAAAATTGTGGAGGATCCCAACCTGAATTGCACACTTATTGGAGATTATCAACTCATTCTAGTACTTTATGGTGATGAACTCTTTCCCATATGGTTTGAGTGTTGAAATGTGGCAACAACAATATTCCAATTTTAATTTGTCCTTGTATTAAAATTGAGAATTGAAATTCGAATTTAGTCTCACCGGCTGCTTGAAAAAATAATTAATTAATTCATCTTGAGTTAATTAGTTGGAGGAATTCAAGCTAGAAGTATTTGTGAAGTCATGCAATACATATCCCTTAAATTAAGGAAGTTATGCCTTAATTAAGGAGATAAGGATGAGTTTTATTTGAGTTGTGACTAGTTAGCTCAGTTAACTGAGTTAAGTCCAGTTAAATTAGATCCAAACAGTTTGAGGAACTAATTGTGAGTTCAATCAGTTAATGCATGCATGCATGAAACTAGTGTACTCTAGATAACTAAATATTCTCTCATAAATAACTCATGCATGTTAGTTCAGACAAAGACCCAGTTGAGATTAAAGACAAGGACATTGTACTATCAGTTGCAAGAATTTTCCTATATGAAAATATCTTGCATGCAGAAGGAATTCATTCCTTGAGATTTGTGTAGTTTTACAGTGTGTTGGAGCAGTGTTTGAGATCAGTGCCACACAAGGTTACAACTGGAGCACCCAGGGAAAAGGAAATAGGAGGCTTGGAGGACAGAGGAAAAGGCATATGAGTTGTCTATTCTGTCTATGAGCAATAGTAAGGGATTTTACTGAGAGCTAGATAGTTGTGAGAGCTAAAGCTATGTGTAATTCTGAGATATTTCCACTTGTATGATAATACAGATAACGGGGTTTTTAGCTGAGGCTTTCCCCATAGTATTCTTCTATGTTTCATGTGTATTGATTCTTCTTCTCTATTATATGTGTTTTGCTTGATCTTGCTCAAATCGATTAAGATTCCACGAGTTTGATTGTACAAGTATATTAAGTATTTTTCTTTAGTTATATTGCATAATCAGGTTAATCTATAGTGAGAATTTCTACATTGAGAAGCATACAGATATGTGAAAAAGATATTAAAATAGAGTTTTAAGTGATGGATATTAGTTTGACGAACTAAATTTTGGGATTGGAAATGTGGTAGAAGACAAGTGAGATATTCCTTGGAAAAAGTTTAGCAAGAAGTATATTTTAATGACTCTCAATTCAATAGACACTGAGAACATGGATGTGAGTTTGGAAAGTTGTGAAGAAATTTGGCTTCACAATATGCTCACAAGGTTTTTTAGTCTTGAGTTGGACCTAATAATGATTAATTGTGACAATTACATTTACATTTATATAAATCATGTATCACTTTGCCATAGACAAGGTCCAAACGGAAGTTGTGAGGCTTCATTATATATCAAAAATGAGCTAGTGGTAAACATTCTCACCAAAACCCTAGTGAACACCTTCCTCATTAGGATGTTGCATGCAGCAAGGGTTTTTCCATAATAGAAATTGATGGAGTTTTAGTTCTAGAAGAAACTAAAGATCAACTCTTTAAAGGTAGAAATTAATATTTGTATGTAGGTGGACTCTAAGAGGAGTCAAAGTTTCCATCGAGGTTTTCATGGATAGACTAAGTGATATTTTCCTAATGTGTAAGCCATATAGGTGAAGGTTGAATTTTTGCAAGTGAAGACCAGCTAGTTCTTTTCAGAGGAATTCAAATTTTTAGTAGCTGAATTTATCTAGATGTTTATAATCAATGGGAAATTTTCCATGTTTTGTTGTGTTATAATTTTCTATGCATTTCTTTGTAGGTCAAAGCCCTAATTTTCCATATTAAAAAAAGTGAAAGATGATTTGTGGGACAAAATTATTTGGTGTTTCGAATTTTTTGTGGGACAAAAAAGCTATGGCCCTAACACTTTCTCCCTCTACAAAAATAGTTTTACTAAATTTAAAATTCTCGGTACTTTTAGGATACATAACCAAGACCTAAATGCAAAATGGAAGTAACCAATACCTAAGAGCGGGTAGCTTGTTTAAACCATTACCATTTTCAAAAAGAAATGATTTGGCATAGTCATTCCATTCACCTTTGCAAGATGAGAGAAATGATTTGTCTCTTTGTTAACAAAAATAACCTACTTTATCACTATTATATCCTTCTAAACATATTCCCTATAGATGACCTTATTACCACTCTGCATAACATTTTAAATATTGGATTTTTTTCCAACATCCATGCAATCTTGGACTTGATCATTACCCCTACTTCCTAGCTCATTGGGATATCCCTTCTTAGGAAAATTTTAAAATTATATCTCTTTTGAGAGATAATCCGCATTTGTCTATAAAATGGATGTATACCTAATAACAAACATATATAAAAGGAATTCCTATAGATTCAAGGATTTTCCCAATAATAAATGAATGATTTAAAAACCATGTTGTCTTCCAAGCTTCCTATAAATATAGGGCCACTAGAATTTGAGTAATCAACAATTCAACAAATCACAAAAGAACATGTCTACAAAATAAAACTGCCAAAGTGTATTCTTAATAATCCTAGGTATAATATATGACTATAAATGAGGTCAAAATCTAGTAAGTTAAACATGTATTGTAGTTATCTTGACCTTTTATTTCTTAACATCAAATAAAATAGTATAGATCTTTAATAAAAACTAAGTCAAGTCCCATTTCTAAAATTCTCTTAAGAGTTTCTCCACATCCCTATATGTACTAAACTCCATCCATGACCATCACAAAAATGAAAATCCTAAAATATTACTAAAGCGATGTTCTTAGTGGATTCCTATCCATTCCTTTAATAGATTTCCCCATTCTATGTCCATCGAAACATCGATTATCATTTTCTATATCATACAAACAAACACATCTATTTTTTATCCCTCACCTAATACTAGGTGAATTGAGAAAACCCTATTTTTTGAAAACCCTATTTTTTTGTACATTTTCTTTTATAAGATGACCAATAAATTAGCAACATCAATCCTTTTAACTTAGGTTCCATCATAACATAGGCTAACAATATAAGCTTCATCATATCTAATAATAATAATATTTCCAAGTAAAGTTAAAAGAAGTATGGTCATCCTAAAAGATATAACAGAACATAGAAAAGTCCATGATATGATTTAAAAAATATTCCAAAAAATCTATATCCATCTATAAACAATCATTAAAATATTATTAAAAAAACATTTCTAACCCTTATAACTAACCCATTAACATAATTAGATATGCGTATTTTTCTCATTGACAAAAGCATGTTATTGTTTCTATAAACCCTAATAATCCACATAAGGCTTATTTTTCTCTTTCACAAAAGCATGTTATTGTTCCTATAAACCCTAATAATCCACATAATTTCATGAAAGGTAATGTGCTTAAAAAATAACAATATTGTTTCTATAAACCCTAATATCCCACATAACTTCTTCAAAGCACATGAATTAAGGTTGACAATGTTCAAATATGGTTTTACATATTGAATCTAAGCATGGATAAACATGTTTGCATTCTTATCTGCGTCCTATACACATGAATGATATTGATATTTCTGGTCTATCGTCGAATAGACATAGGATTAATTGAAATGCTTGTCCAAAAGAAATTTGTGAAGATCAGGTACAGGAAGAATAATATCAAATACATAGCTACTTACGAAGAGCCTGAACCACCACATGCAGAAGTCTCTAAAAAGGGACAAAAATAAAAATGTCAAAAATCATGAAGATTCAAAATCCAGTGTCGAAAACCAGTTCAAGATACATACCTAGCGACTGCGTACTTCGCACAGTCCGTTTTCAAAGGCCTGAATTAGCCTATCAAAATGCTCAGCCGTGGCCTTTGTTTTCCCTTCAAGTTTTACATAGAAATACTGAAAATCCTTCAAAGTTGAATCGCTATCGCTGGTCTCAATCTTAGCTTCAAATTTACGGACACGGTCCACGTAATGTTGAAGTTCATGTTCAGCACATTGATGAAGCCGTTCTAAACTATTCTCAGCGTCGCCTTGAAGGAATTCGAAGAAATTTTGCTTTTGTTTAACACGATCGGCATCATTGTCAAGCAAGGGAAGATAATGACCGTACGCATATGTCCATTTCAGCATACGCCTGCATTCAACTATCTGCAACCATGCATCTACCACGCTTTTGAATCCATTCAGACCAGGTTGACTCGTACTAAGCAGACGACTACCAGTCATTTCTTTTAGCACGTCTTGCACACGCTGCAGATCAGAGAATGCCTTTTCCTGAGACTTCTCATTTGCCTTCCATCTCTCAAGGTAAAATACAAATCTATCCGACGACATTTTAGCAGTCATTTTCATGACATCTTCCGAGAGGGATTGGGAATTATCTCCATTTGATGATCCTTCCGGTGGACGATACTGGTTGCAAGCAACCGAACTGTCATAGCCATGCACGTTCCAGTCATTAAGGCATATCCAACAGAATTGAAACCCACAGGGTGGTAAACATCTCATACGCATACACCCTTGATTTTTCTGGATTGGTCGTTTACACTTGGGACACGGCTTAGAATTACCAATTATCCAATACAAGTTCTGTGAATCGCCTTCATTAATCATAGAAACCCACTTTTTGGCAGTGTCACAGTCTATTGGACGATGAAAGTCCTCTAAACAGCTCCAGCAAAATTTATAAGAGCAATTGCAGACAACCTCCCGACTTTGTTCAACGTCAACGTCAACGTCAATCTCCACAGCGTACTCACAACCCGGAGCTGGACACCATTTAACCCTTGTGTTTTGTTCAACATATGACCTCACAACATATGTTCTATACTTGCTAATGTCTTCCTCAGATAACCCCAACGAAAAAACCATCTCTTCACCCACAACAGCACAACATCGTGGATCTATATTTGGACATCGTAAATTGAGGCATCCTGCACCGTCGTTATTTATTGAGGTATGAATATAAAGTGCCCAACACCTTTGGCAAAAGCTATGGCCACAATACTTGAGATCCCTGATGTCTCCCACCTTGTAATCATCCAAACATATTGGACATCTAATTAACTCCTTCCTTTTCTCTTCTTCTTTTAAGTTGGGCTGTAAAAATAACCCCACAGCATTCCTCACTTTCTGCTCATTTACAAACCATGGTTCGCACACCATATCAATATCCCAATAGAAGTGACGCAAAAGAATGGTTGCCTCAACTTCAGAGACAGAAAGCACACTACAAACGCTTGCTATAGCTTTGTGCTGACGTTCACAAATATCATTCAAACTTAAAACTGTGTATTTCATGCGTCTGTCATTCGCATCGCCGGCTGCTATGTTCACCGTATCATATTCTTCACCTTCGTTGCAGCTGTCATATTCATCATCATAGTAAACATTATCTTCATCAAATTCCATTTTTCCTCCTGTGAGAGCGTGACCCTTTTTCTTTTTCGTGTCTCACTCTGGATGAGATTAAAATCTGAACGTTTTTCTATCAAATCCCATTCCCAACTGAGACCTTTAAAATTTTGATATTCAGAATAAATTTGCAAATAGTCTTACCCTACTGGCTGTATCCACCAACAGTATCCTAAATATATAGAAAACCCTTGCGCGCTTCACTTCTTTGTCCTAAATAAGAACCCTTGCGCCATTCACTTTGTCCTAAATCAAGGTCGCTTCGCTGGCATTTATAACAAAGGAATCAATGTGGCTTCACTGGCATTTATAGAAATCAATGTGGCTTGACTGGGCCATATTGTCCCTTGAAAGAGAATCTTTCAACGGTTCTGGTACATAATTGCATAATAATGTCAGGTTAACCATGCCAATTTATCAAATACTCAATTTATTTATAATTTACTTATTAAAAAAATAATTAATATTTTAAATGGTTGGTGGTGCCAAGAGATAGTCTATAGTATTAAAAAGATGCGTACGCCTGAGTGGTTTGAAAAATGTTTTGATAGTTATATTTTAATTAATAAATATATAAAAATTAAATTTTAAGTAAATTTATAATATAACAAAATTTTGAACTATTTTCATTTCTATTTTAGAATATTATTAATTTGTAAATAAGTTTTTTTACGATACTATGGGTCAATACTATGGGCTTATTAATACTACATGCCCAAAAATCATAATTCATTTCAAAATCAAAATATTTTATATATATCTTATTTTATTTTATTTTATATTTTATATTTCTAAATTAAATCTGAAATCAAGACATGTATTGGGAGATGTAGAATGTCCATAAACATTTTGACTAGATGAAAATAAAATTAAAGTAAAGTTAAATTAAAAAATAATGATAATAATAATTAATAATTATAATTAACATTACAACATTTTGACTTAGTGAAATTGTACAAAACTAAAATTAAAAATAAAGTAAAAAAGATTAACCAGCATGAAAGACATGTTATAATCTAATGTTTAACATTTTGACTAACAAATAAAAATAGAATTAATAAAAAAAATTAATATAATATAATGTAAACATTTTAATTAGGTCAAAATAAAATAACAATAAAAATAAAAATGGCCCATGGTATTTATGGGGAATATAGCGTTTTTAAAGGGGCAAATTAAACCAGCCTAGATTCACTGTAACTATACCAAGCACTTAAGGGATCAAATCTCTTGATATCCAAACCTCTTTTAGAGTGAAAAGAGATTTGATCCCTCTCCGTGTTTGGTAGATCTAGAGTTAAGATGAATCTAATAAAAATAACAAAATAAAGATAACCTTGAAAAAATAAAATAAAATAAAAATGACCCATGGTGTTGAGAACCCAAGGTATTGACCCATGGTATTTATGTGCAATATAGCCTATCTGAAGGGCCAAATTAAACCACCATAGATCCATTAACTTTGGATCTACGGAGAAAATCCATTGAGAAATGAAATGAAATGAAATGAAATGATATTTTAAGGTCCACAAGACTAAAAATAGTCTATGAGACCATTAGTTCCCTGTTTTTCTCTTTTTGCAATCCAATCCTTTTCTGATTCAAATTGATGATGAGTTGGCCCAACCTTCCAACAATCCCCTAGCTAAAAAGAAAATCTCTAATGTCTTTCAATGCATCACATTCCAAAATGAAATGTGTTTCATATTTCACAACCCAGAAGTGCAAAATGTACACACCTGTTCTTCCCAAGCTTCTTTAGGCCTCTTCCACCGTTTTGTTTCACACCAAAGTTGATGCAATTTGTTCCTTAATTGAGCAATAAGAACCTTTTCCCTCCACGAAATGCTAGCTCCAATGAACTCTTTTGGCCTTTAATTGAGCAATAAGAACCTTTTCCCTCCACGAAATGCTAGCTCCAATGAACTCTTTTTGTTGTAGATCACACGTAGGGTTGAATTCCTCAATGTAATATTTCTTCTTTCTACAACTCTTTTCCCCATATCTTTTTATGAAACTTCTCCAGAACAAAATCCTTTAGCTCCTTGCTATTTGTGGGACAGACATTGAGGTAGATATTCCATTTTTGCATCCATATGTAGATTTGTTTCATCCATGTTTTCTTTCTTTCACTCATGCCTTCATTGAAGATAACATTTTTGCATCCATGTGTAGATTTGTTTCATCCATGTTTTCTTTCTTTCACTCATGCCTTAATTGAAGATAACATTAGGCCATCTACCTACTCTCATTTTCTCAATTCTTTTTACATATCTTATGAGCCACACCATAACAATTGCTTCCATGGGAGTTTCTCATGTTTCGCTCAACATTATCTCATAAGGTATTGAACTTTTTATTTTGAACTTGCTCATGATCAAGCGTTTTTGGATTTTCTCAATTTGTTTCCATTTTGAGATGGGGATGCTGCTAGCCCACAATTCACACCCATATAGTATCACTGGACAAACTAGGAGATTTGATCCCTATTGGCACTTGGTAGATCCTAAGATGGATTTTGGCTAGCATTAGATAATTTACAATCTAGTTTAAATCTAAATAATAGTTTTGATTATTAATGTTAGAGATTGGTATTCTATTCATTACTCTATTAAACATAGAATTATAAAATTGTAGAATTACTTTAATGATTTTTTAATACTAATTTATGATTGTTATTTGGTGTATTTGAAGATTTGATGTTAGCACACTTTGTTTCTATATCATGTTTGTAATTTGATATTATCACCAAGTATCTATACATGGATTAAATCTTTCTTCTATCATTCTTTGTGGATTAATATTTGTCTTCAAAGAGTTGAAAGAAATTATTGACAAAATTATGAATCATTTATGAGATTTATTTATTTATGTTCTTTGTGGATTAGAGTCTATTGTTGAAGAGTTGGATAGGATTACTAGTAGAGTTGTGGCTAGTACCTAGGCCTTCTTAGAGGAGTACATGCTCTCTTCCTACTTTGTAGGAGTTAAGTGTCATTTTTCTCTCTTCTCTTCTTGTTAGTGTCATTTTTCTCTTCTTCTCCATTTTAGGATATATTGTTAATTTTGAGTCTCCCATTCTAAGTTTGACTTGTTTGTCAACTAGAAAAAGTGGTTTTGAGGGCATGTGCATAGAATCCCAACTTAATGTGAGTTGGTTGGCCACTTGGAGGATCTATATATTGTTCAACAATAATATATCATAAATTTTTATGAGTAATTCAAATTGTTTCCTTAGTTTATTAGTCAATTTCTAGATAATTTATTCTTTCTTCTTTCTTCTTTTACAAGTAACTAGTATAGTATTTTTTTCATGAGATCTTGTGATTATGCTTAAACTCTAATATGGTATCCAAGGAAAATTTTATGTCAATTTTTTTAAAGTCCAGAAACCTTGGTGAATCTTACTTGTCCATAATATGAAAAATATAAAATGTTTGTTGGTATTTTTAAAAAATTATTTGAATTTTAATTATTTTGTATGGTCTATATAAAATTTTGGCAATTTTTAAGGTAAAATATTTTTATTGTAAAAAAATTGGGAAAATCAATTTTAGAAAAATGGAAATTAATGAATTTTTTTTTTGGAAAAAACATGGAAACTTAGCCCATTTGCAAAATTTAGCCCCTAAAATTTTCTTTGATGGTATCAAAGCATAATTGAGTTTCTGAAAAAATCTTAATATTTTATTGTAAATTTGACAAAATTATAATAGCCCATAGAGAATGGACCAAATTTTAGTGGTACTCATTCCTCTCAATTATTTTGATTGGAAGCCAAAGATCCTTCTATTGTTACAAAGTAAGGGACTCTATAGGATTACAATGGGTACTAAAATTGAGCCTACATTTGTTGAGAATTATAGGGCATTAGCATTAGGTGATTTCTCTTTGATTAGTAACTACTTGTGAATGATTTTTTCTTCTTTAGAACAAAATATTCTTCTTCTAGATTATTAGTGTTCTTCTTCATCAAACAGCAACCAATGCATGAACATAAAATAGACAAGAGACACAGAATGTAGGTTATCAGTGAAGGCCAAAACCTCTCTCTTTGTGAGGAAAACCAGTACAAATTATTCTTATAGAGATTCCAATTGACGAATACCAAGACCAATACCCTTGACCTATTAGCCACTCTAAGACCAAGACTATAGTTCTCTATCTTCTGCTCTTTTCATCATCTTGACTCCTCTTCCTTTTTGACCTTCTTAACACTGAGATCAACTCCTCAACAAACTGTAGATATACTAAAGATGGCATCGAATCATATCAATGGAGTGTCACCAAAATGTGACCATTGTAGCAGCACCGACACACTATGATACATCATTGAACAATAGCTCCTTCATTGAACTATGGCTTCTATATGGAACCAAACTATGGTTTCTATACCCTTGATCAATCTATGATATTCTAATGTGGCACTGAGACTCTCCCTTCGAAATCCGAACTGTTGTCCATGTGATTGGCCCTGAAACTTCTTCAATATTTCTTCATCATCTATCCAAATTGTAGCCTTCACTGTAATTGTCACCCAAAATCTCAGAGATTCATATCCAAACTTCACTCTACCATTATCCATCTGAAACCACAGAGACATATGCGAGCTTCTTCATTGTACTCCTATCCGAACTTCAGAGAGATATGTGAAATTATGAATATAAGTGCCTTCACCTATATATATAGTAGTTTTTCTATCAATATAAGACAACATAACGGTTCAAATAGGTGTGTCTCCATATAGGGTGAGACGACATGAGTTTCTTCTACAACTTGAGGCCAAATTGAAGAGGAGGGCTAGTGCTTGTTTTTGGAGGGCTTCTAGACACTTTTATAGACTCATATACATTTGCCATATCCCCAAGAGGGGTTCTTTATACATGGCATTGACTCTTTGAATTTAATGACAAATCCTAAGGCTCTCAATGGGATCCATCTAAATAAAATCTCTTGCTTATGAAACCCATGAAGCAAGCATTACAAAATAATTTTATTTTATTTTTACATCATTTTACAAAAGTCACAATTACATGTCATTATGAAGACCGAACCTAGTTACACTTTTCAACAACATTAGCCATTGAAAATTTGAAATACTTCAATAGGATGGGTGAGATACTTTAATCTTGAATCATGCTCAATATCTAAGGATGTTTGAAGATAAATAATTTTTTTTTTAAATAAGGTGATTTGAGAGGACATAAACTAGAAAATAAGTTGATTTCTCTAGATCCCAACCATTTTGAGACCCTATAAGACTTCTTCTCAAGATTCAATACATTGGTGACACAAGTAAAAGCTTGTGGGATACATAGGAAGGAGGAACAATTTATCATTTCTATACTTTCTAAACTATGTCCTCAATATTTTGTCTTTGTCTCTTCTTTCCATACTACTAAACTCTACATGGGTAAGAATTGGCAGATGTCATCGTTGGATGATTTCATTGAGTCCTTAATATGTCAGTAGAATAAGTTGGGGCCCTTAAGCTTTCCACATTGTATGTGCTTACCGTGAAGCATGATAAAAAGAAAGGAAAGTGGAAAATAATGAATATTGAGCATATAGATGGATAAATCACTCAATCTAGTAAGGAAACTAAGATTCCCAAGGGAGAAAAATACAAGAAGGAGAGAACAAAGTGGAACTACGAAAACAGGGGGTTTTTTCCAAAGTTTTTATATTGTGTAGACACTTGATTTAATGGCCAAATTACTTCAGTAGCATAACCTAAATGACTACATTCAATACAATGTCAAGAAGAAAAAGTGAAAACAAGATAAGTTAGGATAACCTAGAGACTACATTCCTACACTCATACTACTACAATAACTTCTCCAACGCCTCTTTTTGATGGAGATCTTCAAGATGATTTTGCATAATCCTCAGATCGAGTTTACTTTGAGTTTAGGATATGATTTAGAAGTCAATTAGAATCCCATAATAGATTTAAATCAATTTTATTAAGGGCACATGATACTCTATGGTCATTTAATCAGCTAGTGGGTGAAACTGCCACATCACAGGGAACTAGTTTTCAATTTTTTGGGACTCCATAAGCTCTTATTACTAATGTTAGCAAGTAGAAGTCTCAACCAATAACAAAAGTATTCTCACACAATGGAATTAGATAGATCCAAGCACGTGTTCATGATGGGGTTAATCAATAACACCATCCTTCATAATAATTGCATAATTGGCATGGTATGTATTGTATTTTAAAGGGGATTTTCTTCCCAATAGATTTTCCCTCTTTACCTCATTCTTGTCATCTTGTGTATTTCATAAGTTATTTCATGAGTACCTAATATGGATGAAAAAAATTCAAGACTCATTGATTTCTTTCTTTTGTACATGAGTACATAACATGGTTGAGAATTATCAAGACTCATTCACTAGCATACTCCTTGATTGGGCTTCAAGGGGGTTGTTGGAGTACATTTCACTCAGTAGTTCAATAGTACCTACACTTTTCACATCATTAGACCCTCTTCTATACATTATTAGGGGCACATATGATCACTTTTCATTCACTATTGAACATTACCTATCATTTTACACATTTTCTATTTTTATGTTTTTCTATTTTTAGTAGGTCTATTTTTAGGAGGAAGTGCCACCTAGGATGACATGTGGCATTGACCAGACTAAGGAAACTAATATTCCAAAGGAATAAAAATATAGGAACATGAGAAAAATGTGCAGCTACTACAATAGGGGGTCCCATCTTGAGTTTGTATATCATGTAGACACTTGACTTAATGGCCAAAGTAATTCAACAACATACCCTAGAGGACTACATTCAATACAATGTCAACAAGAAGATTGAAAACAAGATAAGATAGGATAACCTAGAGACTACATTCCTACACTCATACTACTACAACAACTTCTCCAACACCTCTTTTTGATGGAGATCTTCAAGATGATTTTGCATAATCCTCGGATCAAGTCTCTTTTGAGTTTAGGATCTGGTTTAGAATTAAATTAACATCCCATCATAGATTCAATTCAATGTTATAAAGGGAATATAATACTATATATTTAGCTAATCATACGGAACTAGTTTTCATTTTTTTGGGACTCCACAAGCTCTTATTACTAATGTTAGAAAGTAGAAGGCTCAACTAATAGAAAAAGGATTCTCATGCGATGACATTAGATAGATACAAGCATATGTTCATGATGGGGTTTATCAACAACATCATCCTTCATAATAATTGAGGGGGTTTTGTTCCCATTGGATTTTCCCTTTTTACCTCATTGTTGTCATATTGTGTCTTTCATAAGTTATTCCATGAGCACATAACAGGGATGAAAAAATTTCAAGACTCATTGATTTTTTTTTTGTACGTGATTACCTAACATGGTTGAGAATTATCAGGACTCATTCACTAGCATACTCCTTGATTAGACTTCAAGGGGGTTGTTGGAGTACATTTCACTCAATATTTCATGAGGATTTTGCACTTTGGACATCATTAGACCCTCTTATATACATTATTAGGGGAACAATGGCCAATTTTCATTCACTGATGAACATTCCCTATCATTTTGAAAACTTTCTATTTTTATGTTTTTCTATTTTTAGTAGGTTTACTTTTAGAAGTGCCACCTAAGATGACATGTGGAACTGACTAGACTTTGGTTGGAATATGACATGGATAATGGCCCTAAAAAGTTTATTTTAGAACGAAATTAAAGACTGAGTCGTTAAACTAGAAATGCAAAGGTACTAGTGAGAACCAACCTTGTATCATTCCAATGCGATAACTTGATGCAAAATAAAGTAAAATAGTTGTGTACGTCGAGATCCTCAGGGTGGCTAGTCTTGTTGTGACCTTCGTAGAGGCTAAATATTAGAGGGTCGATTTAACCTACCAAGCCAAGTAACATACCCCTTGTACAAGAAGAGCACTTATAGCAGGTTGGGGTTAATTCCTTAGTAGGTCAACCTAGCACACCATTTCATTGAAGATCAAGAAAGGTTACAAGGAGACAACAAACTAGTGAAAAATATGTGTAGCATAAATAACTAGTTTTCCATAAATATGTGTTTGCATGTAAATCCTAATATCATTAAATAAAATGAAGTTGTTGGCCTTTTAATAAGTAACTTTTCTTTTCTTTCTCTTTCTTTATGCAAAGCACCCTTGTTATGATTTCTTATTTTCTTTACATAGAATAAAAGTTTTTGTCCTAACTGGTTGACGAAATCCCTTAATCACATTTATAGAGGGATCAAATACAAATAAGCATATTCTTAAAATGGATATTACCATGTCCCATAGTTCAGTGAAATTCACTTAAGGGAGACATTAAAACCTTCCTAGAGTGAGTACACACTTCGTGATTTAAAGAAGTTAATAGCCATTTTACTCTCGAATCCCCTTGTTAGTTGAATTTTAATCCTATTTTGGAGTTTAACTAGTTATTATTCTGCGTGTGAGAATTAGTATTTAGTTTTAATTTATTTCTAACTCCATTTACTTCCATTTTAAGTTATTTTTCTAATTTTGGCATGTTTTCCAACTAAGGAATGTGGTTTTGAGTGTGTGCACATGGAACCCTAACCTAATTTGAATTGGTTGTCATCCTGCAGAATCTATATATTGCATTTATGTTCAAAAAATTATATATTATAAGATTTTATAAGCAATTTGAATTGTCTAATTGGATCATTAGTCAATTTCTCGACAATTTTATCCTCTCTTCTTTCATGTTTTGCAAGTAGATAGTATAGTATGTTTCACATCTAAATTTTGTGACTATGATTAAAATCAAACACCTTATTGTTCCTCGCTATGTTTTGTAACATTTGATGGATCGTGAATAATGGTGGGGGTGGGTGAATGCTAATGATGATATTTCATGATGTATTTATGTGGAAATGCAAACAATGAAAATCAATAACCTATTACCCTAAAGGGATGATTTGAGGTACTTTCATAACCAATTTGAATATGGTGTTGTTGTCCCTAGTACAACACCATCCAAAGTTCACTACATTCAAATTTTGAAGCTTACCCAAAATATCATATTAAGTGTCGCTTTGGTTTTCAAGTGTCACTTCAAGTCATTTCACATGTTTTAAGTGTTCTTGATCATTCCTAAGTGTCATCGTATTATTTATAACATCTATGGTGCACTTCATGGTTATAATATCTTTGTTTGTTGTATAACAACACTTTTGGTCGCAGTTACACACACTTTCTTTATTATACTTGGAAAAAAAATTAAAACTAACGTTTTGATGTGTATTTCTCATTGTTTGATAATGTTTAAGTTTTATTGATGAGTTGGTATGTTGATATCAATCTTTCGGATTAATCACATCACTAGGATTTTTTTCGCATTTGACTTTTATGTCTAAACTCATTTGTTTTCCCCTTGTATTATTTATTATACTTAGACAAATTTTGGTTGCACAAGTTAGCCCATTATGGCTAGGAGAGAACATGGCTTACTCTTAAGCCTTAGTCAAGCCCCCTTCCCTATTTGAAGTGTGCCCTGTGACCTCCAAGGGTACATTATGCACTCCCAATCAACATCCTCTCCTTTCCTTCCCAAATTGTCCCCTTCTTAAGTCTTCCTTCCTTAAGGGCATGCTGCATAACCAAGAAACATCATGGTCCCTTCTGTAGGTTTTAGCCCCGTACAGAAATTACCTGCATATGAATCCTAAAACACAAAAAATAAACAATGTGAGGCAATAACACATCAACAAATATACACAGAGATTTTCCCCTGGATCCCAAAACCGGGACTACCAGCTTGATTTTTCATTATGTTCCTTTCAATATTACAATACATATTTATACATGTTGAAGCATCCAAAACCATGGACCAAAAACCATAGCATCCAAAACCATGTGTGAAAATCATGCACAAAACCTTAGGTAGGTCCACCCAACCTAACATAGGGTCCAAAACCAAAATTGGGGTTACCTGATCCCTCAAACCCCCGTGACTGCCCCCGCTACGCAATCAGCGCAACGAAGGGAACACTCCGCCCCACTTCTAACCCCCCGGTTAACTATGTGGGCTATTTGTGGAAAGAATATAACACAACCCAACATTATCCCACTTGTTGTTTTCTTTCGCACAAGAGAGCTTAGTCATTTATCCAGCCCTGCAATGCCCATTGTTTTTCTAAACCAAGAGAACTTCTCAGAGCTCACATATTTTGTCAATGCATTTGCATTATTCTTAAAAATTTCCACCTTTACCAGCAACACTTTTTTGTCTTCTATCATACCCCTCACAAAGTGATACTGAACATCAATGTGCTTTGTCTCTGAATGATATGCAAGGTTCTTTGCCAAGAAAATTGCACTTTGGTTGTCACAGTCTATCCTTATATCTCCTTGTACTAACCCCATATTTGAACACAACCTCTGCAACCAAACTGCTTCCTTGCTTTCATGAGTGGTTGCCATGTATTCTGCCTTTGTAGTTGATAGTGCCACTATAGATTTTTTCTTACTCATCCAACTGACTGCACCTCCAAATAGGTTAAACACATACCCACTTGTAGATATTCTTTGATCCAGATCTCCAGCCCAATCTACATCAACAAAGCCATGAATATCTAACACTTTGTCCAATACTGGTCTTCTTTGGTAGCACAAATCATAATCACTAGTGCCACGCAAATACCTGAAAACCCGCTTCACTGTTGTCTAGTGCTCCTTCCTTGGTTTTGACATAAACCTACTCAATACTCCCACTGCATGTGCAATCTCTAGTCTAGTACAGACCATCACATACATCAGGCTACATGCTGCACTTGCATATGGAAAACAAGACATGTCCTCTTCCTCTTCTTGTGTCTTGGGACACTATTCAACAAATAACTTTACACCTACAGGAATAGGAACCTTCACCAGTTTACTATCCTGCATATTAAAACTCTGCAATATTGTTTCAACATACTTCCTCTAGTTTAACCAGAGCTTCCTCTTTGTCCGATCTCTTTTAATTTCCATGCCCAAAATATAGTTTGCAGCCCCAAGATCTTTCATGTCGAATTTGGAGGACATTTGGGTCTTCAAATCCTGGATAATTTATTTGTCATTTCCAACCAGCAACATATCATCCACCTACAAGACCAGATAAATAACACGATCACCAATTAATTTAAAATAGACACAGTGATCTACTTTGCTTTTGGTGAAGCCAAGTCCCCATATAAATGTATCAAATTTCTGATACCACATCCTTGGTGACTGTTTTAACCCATGCAAAGACTTCTTTAACTTGCATACTAGTTCTTTCTTACCCTTCACCACAAAGCGTTCAGGTTGCTTCACGTAGATTTCCTCCTCTAGATCCCTGTGAAGAAATGTTGTCTTCACATCCATCTGTTCTAACTCAAAATCAAAAGCAGCAGTAACAGATAAAAGCAATATAATAGAAGCTACCTTGGCAATAGGAGAAAAAATATCACCAAAATCAATTCCTGACACCTAGGAATAACCTTTTGCTACCAACTGAGCTTTGTATTTCTCCACCTTTCCTTCTGCATTTGTCTTCTTCTTGAACACCCATTTGTTTCCAATGGGTTTCCTTCCATCTGGCGACTCGACCAGATCCCAAGCCTCATTTTTGTGTAAAGATTCCATTTCATCAACCATGGCCTCTTTCCAAAGTTTTCCATCCTCTGAATCTATTGCTTCCTTCACAGTTCTGGGATCATCATTAGTAATAGATAAAGAAAAATTTGAACAGAACGTAGATGGACTATACCTTTCTGGCTGCCTTCTTTCTCGAACTGATCTTCTCACATCCGGAGTTTGTGGATCTTCATCTTCTGATTCCTCCTCTGCTATAGAGTTTGATTCTTCCTCCTTTAGCTCAAACTCTATCTTCTCAGGTTCCTTTGGTTGGACTTCATGTTTAATAAAATCTTTCACCTCTCTTAACACCACATCTCGGTTGTACACAACCTTCCTTGTTACTGGGTTCCAAAGCTTATAACCCTTTAAACCATCCTTATACCCAATAAAGATGCATTTTTCAAATTTACTAGCCAACTTGGTTCGTTTCTCCTTTGGAACATGTACATATGCATCACATCCAAATACCCTCAGATGTGAAAGAGAGGGTTTCTTACCAGTCCATACCTCTTGTGGAGTCTTATCCTCCAATGATGATGAAGGTGATCTATTGACCAGGTAACATGTTGTCTCCACCGCCTCTGCCTAGAATTCATGTCCTAACCTAGCACCACTGAGCATGCTTCTTGCCCTCTCCATCAATGTCTTTTTCATTCTTTCTAAAACTCCATTTTGCTAAGGTGTATATGGAGTAGTCGTATTTCGTGCTACACCACACTTCTTATAGAATTCTTCAAATTCCTTACTGCAAAACTCTCCACCGTTATCTGTCCTCAACACTTTTATCTTCTTCTCTATCTGGTTTTCCACTAGAGCCTTAAATTCTTTAAACCTGTCAAAGACTTCAGATTTCTTCTTAAGGAAATATATCCATGTATTCCTTGAGAATTCGTTTATAAATGATACATACTACACAGACTTACCCAATGATGGAACCTTCACAGGCCCAAACACATCATTGTGCACGAGCTCTAATATTTGTTTCGCCCTCTTACCACCAGAGGGGAAACTCACCCGATTCTGCTTCCCATGTACACAATTTTCACAGAAATCAAAATCCAGAGAGCTATTACTCATACCTTCTACCATACCTTTAACATGAAGTATTTGAAGGCCCTTCTCTCCAATATGTCTAAGCCTTTGATGCCACATCATGGTCTTCTCTCCAGAGACCACTAGATTTTCTGCTCCACTTTCAGGAACCACATAATTGTTGCACCCATCAACAACATTGCTACCTTGCAGCTTGTACAGATTTCCAATCCAAACTCCCCACATCAATACTAGTGCTCCCTGAGCCATCTTGCAAGTATCCTTCTCGAACATTGTTTTTACACTTGCATCATCTAGCTTGCTTGAAGAAATCAGATTTCTAGCCAATGCAGGAATATGCAGAACACCCAGAATTGTTCTAACCCTTCCACCTTGCAACTTCAACTTTACTTTTCCATGACTAATGATTCTAGCCTTCCTATCATCCCCCAAGAAGACATCACCACCATCATATTTCTCATACTCGCAGAACCACTCTCTATGGGGAGTGAAGTGAAAGGATGCACCTGAGTCAATAAACC
>APFE031371585.1:40056-66852 GCA_000404065.3 Pinus taeda | reverse complement strand
AATCACAAGAAAATAAAAATGCGAGAGCATAACCCATAAAACACATATACACAGAGAATTTCCACTGGATCTCAAAACCGAGACTACCAGCTTGATTTTTCATTATATTCCTTTCAATGTTACAATACATATTTATACATGTTGAAGCATCCAATACCATGGACCGAAAACCATCGCGTCCAAAACCATGGACCGAAAAACCATAGGTAGGTTCGCCCAGCCTAATATAAGGTCCAAAAAAAAATTTCTCAGGGCGCTGCCCCGAACCCCGTAGAGGGGGGCTACCCGCCCCCCTCTAACCCCTCGGTTCACTACGTAGGTTAGTCGTGGAAAGAATATAACACAACCCAACACACCCAACCTAACATAGGTTACAAAACCAAAATTTTATAGAGTGGGGTTACCTACAACCCTCAAACCCCCTGTGACTCCCCCACTACACAATCGGTGCAACGAAGGGGGGGCTCCGCCCCCCAGATAACTACGTGGGCTAGTCATGGAAAGAATATAACACAACCCAACACCTTCAACCTTTAGCCTTACACAATGTGCCCTTCTTGGCCTCTTTTGAGAAAATAGTGCATTGGCAAGGCCCAAGCCTAACCCTTTCATCCTTCGTACTACACCTTTTTTCCCTCCTTGGCTTCCTTGAGTGCATAGCACACTTCAAAGCCTCAGTGGCCTTCCTCATCCTTGAAACTCATGCTTTACAACCTCCATCAAGCCTACCCTTGCTTTTTGAGTGCACATCGCATCCCCTGAGTCTCAAACACTCAATCCTTCCTTCTTAGCGGTCTGCCCTACACCCAAAAGTTTCCCTTGTTCTTCTCAAGCGCACTGATAAATCATGAACATAAATTTTACATGAAACATGTTAGAAAAGGATATTTTTTAGACTAATTTTGGATTTCCATGAGTGATATTAGTTGCAAGTAATCCAAAACAACATGTCAAATATGCATGAAGAGATCTAACAAAGAGTGCAGTCAAAGGAAGTATACAAGAATGAAGAACATGTAATGTGAAAAAATCAAAAACATTGAAATCTTGATGATTGAAGCAATCCAAAATACTCCATATGATCAAAGACCATTTGTAGGGTAAAGACATCAACAACATGGAAGCTGCATGCAGGATTAAATATATAAGTGGTTGCATTGTCACTTTTCAAGAAAGTCCATGTCATCAATCACTATGAGTCAATGTCACTAATGACTTGTCATTTTCTTACCACATGATGATGTGAAAATCATGATGTAATTATGAAATTATTGTAAAGATAAATGAGTGGAAGTCCAAGAGTCACGTATGGACAAAAGAGTTGGTGTTCCCCTCTTGTACTTTTCGCATTTTATCAGGTGGTCCAAACTTTATTTTTATGCAGAGAGGAACAGATTAGACCAGTGATGTGAAAAGAAACAAAATGGATAGATATTTACTGCAAACAAAGTGCACTTAGATAGAGGCACAATCAAATTCCCTCTCTCTTGCAAGCATAGTAATCAAAAAATGAAGGTAAATTGAAGCCATGATCCCTTTCCAATAGGTGGTAACATCACAGTTAAACTTCAAGAACTTACCCAGCAAATCATCATTTATCGTAACTCCACCCACCTCCGGAATAATTATGGGGGAGCAACAAGCATGACCAATATGTTGGTGCTACCCCCAAGAGTAGAAAAATCAAAAGGGAAAATCAGGTCGATCGATGGCCCAGATTGATTCTAGGGGGTCTAGGCTTGATCCCAGGTCACGATTGTCTACCCATCGGAGATATGGGCACCACGCTCGCCACACTACACATGGAGATCTCATTGACGACAACAAACATGCATAACAGTAAAGGTAAAAGGTATCCCCCTCCCTTTGTCATCGAGTCACCTTACCAATACCCTGTCGCTATGTGTCACCCCCTTACATGCTTTGTTGAGGTCACATTACCATTTTTATTTCCCGCATATATAAATCACACCTGCTAGCCATTTGAATTTCAAAATGAAATATTACAGTTGATCCCTCTTGTCGATCCTCTGGACCTCAACATCATTTGATTGTGATATAGCCCATAATCATCCTCAATGTCGTTTAGCCCAAATTCGCCCGGTCACTAGGTAACCCGCAACCCCACTACTCACATTTTTTTTCTTATGCTCAAAATGAAGAAACCTGTGCCCAAAACCCCCAAAATCGAGAGGTCAAACCCTCTTCAAACATAGAGCCCCTCATGGAAAAAGAAGAAGAAATTTATGACTCACCCATCCCCCACCACATGTCAAATCTCTAATTCAAGATGTATGACCGCCATTTTAAAAAGGAAGACTCTTTTAGGGTAGTAAAGTTGGGGTTATGTTACCAAATCACCCCATCTATCTAGCATTTCCCCGAGTTTATTTCCAAGCTTGTTGTAGCCTACATCGAGGAGAAAAATTGTTTAATATCCTCTGTTGGAGTTAAAATCCTAGAAATTACTCTAGAATTGATTCAAAAGACCTTGGTCTATCCAAACCCTCTCAACCTTGAGAAATTTACATAGAAAAGCTTTGTTTTATAGCTATAGCGCCCTCCAGGTTGGCCAACAACAAGCATTTCTCTAGATCATTCTAGCCCCTGGCCACCAAACCCTACCCATCTCTGACTCTTTTCTCATACCCATGTTTATGAAAGCCATGAAACCTATTCTCGCTGTGATTTCCCTCTTATTTGGAGAGGATGACACCACCAACATCACCAAGGCTGCCATAAGGTATTTGAGAGAAATGATGCAACCATACCATATTTTCTATATACCCTCATTCCTATCTGAAACTAGTAAGTACCTATTACACCATTTCCCTATCACTGCCTTTTTATGGTACTATTCCATTGTCTTTTATTTGTTTTTGTATACCCATGTGGATGAATTCAAGTCTTTGGGCCTCAGTCTTATGGATTCTCACAAACAAAGAAAATATGTTTTTGACTAGGATGTTGTTGTCAAAAAGAAACCCAACAAGGAGGGTTATTATCATTTTATTTCCACCTATATGTCAACAACATATACAATCACCAATAATATCTCTCCCCCAAGGATTCTACCCCAACAAAAAACATCCTCCAGCTCAGCAAGGATACCAAGTTGGGAGATTGGTACTTGTTCAAGGACTTTACTGAAATTAGGGTTTATGGGTGTGAGCTTCCCCCTTACCACTTGCTAGTCTTCATGCCCATGAGGATTTTTTCCCTAGATTTCATTCAACAAAGTTTGCATGTTGATCAAATCCACTTTGTCCCTACCAAGAAGGGACACATGTTCAAAATAGGCAAACCAATTGGTGCTTTTGTTGTGAATACCAAACAAGCCTTTCAGCAAGTTGAAAACTTATTGAAGGAACTAAATTTTGAGATGGAAGATATTTGGCACTATGAACCCCATGGCAACATCTCAAAGAAAAGTAAGAATATTAATTCCTCTACTTATGATCATGAATATAGGCCTAAACTTGAATGGAAGGCTAACTTTGATTTATGGCTATTAACATGGAGATGGATATAGAGACTCTAACCTATGAGTATAAGGATCAAAATAGAAATGTAGTTGAGGCTAGAGACGTTGAAATGGAGGACATACACTCAAGAAAAATATATAAAACTCAAGAAATAGTGTATGAAGAAATCGAGACCAGATTGACTGAGACGAACCTAGACCAGCCCAATTTTCAGGTGACTTTAGAAAATCCCCCTCAAGCTTTTGTCTCCACATCTATAGAGGTAGCTATTTTGGGTTCTGTAGGAAGTTCTACAATAATGGGTCCTATTTGGGAAGCATCCAACTTGATAGAGGAGAGAAACAAGAGGATAAGGGAGGAAATGCAACAACAATTGCCATCACATTTAGTTACTTATCAGAGTAGGCTTCTGGTTGCTATGGATTTAAAGAGAAATCAAACTAATTTTTTATTGCATCGTCCCTTGGCATGGTCCCTTCCCTAAGGATCACAATTTATGACTGTGGATGTGTCACTCGACATGACTAGTGTCCCTTTTTTAGAAAAAATAAACTTTCATAAACAAGCAGGAGAAATGTTTTATAGTGAGTTAAGTTGAAATGTTATGACAATCAGCCAAGATGAGAAGTTACTGGATAAGGTTGCCAATAAGCTGAAGCAAGAGAGAGAAAAAACTAGAACTCTCCATTTGCAGAATAAAAATTTCAAGGAACTAATTGTAAAATTGAGAGTAAATACAAAAGATAAGACTGTGATAGAGAGTCTTATCCAAATCTCCCAGGGTAAGATCTAGGACCTAAGGCATAAGTTGAATATGCCTGCTAGTGAACATGTGCAATATAGGTAATTAGCTCAGGTAGAAGAAGAAAAGGAGATCATTGTCAAAGAGATTATTAATAAAAATACCGAAGTGGTGGCCCTCAAACAACACATGGCAGAGCTCCAACAGAGGATAGAAACACATATTTGTGCAGAGTTGGTCCTAGAGAATCCATAAATCCCACTGAACAACTCATTAAGACCCTTATTGAATTGTAGCTCTCTCAAGGTGAACTCAAGAAAGTGAAGTTGGATTTGGAAGATGCCAAGGGTTCTCTTGCAAAGAAAGAAAAACAGGTGAAGACGCAAGGGAAAATGCTGAGTGGATTAGTAAAAATCTGCAGACTGCAAACCAAGAGATTATTGAGCTGAAAATTAGGTTAAATTGTATCATGCCCCTCCTCCAGGCCATTTGGTTGATATGGGATGAAATTATAACTGAAGTAAAGAACATCTGGGGGAATATAAATTTGATGACGGAACAGAGAATTTCCATTAAAGACTATGAGTTCTTAATCTTATCATCCAAGGGGAATGTTGCAGAAATGTTGAGACTATAGAAAAATCCATCTAGTATATCAATGAAAAGAAAACTAGTGAGCTATGAACTATGGATATCATGGATCAAGTAGGTGCATTCATAGAGGGGTCCAAGATTTTTCAAAAGGAAACAACTAGAGCCAAGGTTGAGGAATGTTTGGATAAAGTGTTAAGATATGTGGCTACTTTTGATTCAAATTTCCAATAGAGGGTTAGAGTTGGATTCCCTAGTAGGAGAGCTCATTCCATGGGAGGAGTACAATCAAATGTTGGTGGAAGCTAAGAATAAGGCAGACTCCTCCCATGAAAAAACCTCCTCTCTTAAAGGAAAAACTATTGTCAACTATCTAAGAAGGAAGTTCCAATTATTGTGGTTGGTGAAGATATTATTTCCCACCAAGCCAAATTATGTGGAGCTTACCAGCCTGAAAATTTCTTATCATAATTTCTTCCATTCTCCTATACCAAGCCCAACACTGTGCAAAAGTGTGACCAGTTTATCAATCCACCTCATCTCCAAGACATCGAGCTAGGATCTCTTCCACCAAAGACATCCTAACATCAAGGAAGACATTTTTTATTATGTCAATCATGAAACTTTGTGATTTTTCTGTTTTTGTATATATTCCATTTCAAGAATGTCATCAAGTTAGTTATGTTTTAGTTAGGATAGTTTTGCAAGTAGCATGCTTGTACTATTTTGTTGTTATGAGATCATTAGAGGACCAATAAGGAATATTTTGTAAGCGGTACTCATCCATGAGAACCTATCAAATTGTTGACTAAGTAATTTTGAAGGGTTCATAAATTTTGTTTCAAAGGGTTGTATGTACTTTGAATAGAACAAGAACCAAAGATGTATGCTCTATTGGAAGGTTAATAAATAAGTTATGGTGATTCTAATTTTAGGAAGTTTTAGTATGTAATCTCTCCTTTATTTAGTCCATTATGTGTTTCTTTCTTCTAGGATGGCATGTAACAGTAGATGATGGATTTAGTCTTAGAATCATGGAGTCATCTATGTCTAATTTTGATTAAAGATGTCTATGATAACTAAGATATAATGTCCTTAATAAGTGCTCCATATTATCTTAAATTCATTTACATTTTCTCACCCTTCCATTTTCTTGCTGGAGTTTAAAACTTAATGCCTAAGATTCTACGATAAGCCTCACGCATTAAATTTATTTTTGTCATGGTCTTCTTCCATGTATGCTACATTGATCAAATGAACTATGTGCTTCTATAAGTTAGCCACCAGATCCTAATGTTAAGTCCTCTTTATATTTTTTCTGTTAATAAGTAAATTCACCTTTTGGAAGAGACATTTGGACCATTTATCAATTCAAAATGTGTTTTGAATGTCTAATATTAATGTAAAAATATTACAAAAATTCTAAGATGTCCTAGGCACTAACCTCTCTCAACCTTAAGGTTGTCTCTAGGAGCTACCACATCTTCTGGCATCATTTCCGGGGATGAATCATAATATTTTCCCTAAGTATGAAATTTGTACACCCCTTGGTCAGTTGAGAAAAAGGTGTTGTGGGTTGAATATATCTCATCTTCATGACTCCACAACATAGATCTACAGTTGAGAACCGTGGCTTTCAAAAGGCCTCATACTTGCTCTGACACTTAGCAATAGAAGAATCCCCTTGTATTTGACCTTGAAATGATTATTTCCAGGGAACTTTGGAAAGAAATAACCCCCAGTACTCCAGATCATGTTCTCTTAACCCTTGAAGTTTTGACGCCATCTAACAAAAGGCCAATATAAATCACCCTACGTCCTCATCCAAAGTCTCAAAGTATTCAAAAGAACATTGCCCATTGCTTAGCTCATATTCCTAAAAATTCAAATCCGAAGGAGTTTTTCTCAGTTCACCCCCTTTCACCTCTATGCCTTCCTAAAAGCCTAAGAATTCAAAGATATCCTTATCACTAATTTGACCCAAAGCACTTTTAATACTCCATCCTAGCTCCAATTAGTTAATGTTAACATAGTCTGTCAATCAAGGCCTGTGGTAAATCTTTTCCAATATCCATTGCAAAACATGGTTGTCCCTAGTTTCCTAATCAACAAGTATGCACCACTCAACTTGTAACATCCTTTGAATGGAATGCCTCAAGACTATGTCAAATTCCTTCCAAGATTCACCGGGGAAGATGACATTTCAACTCAAAAGCATATAGAAGTCTTATGTGTGTTTGCTAAGAATTTAAATTTAGAACATCTGGACGTAGTCTTAATACTCTTTGTTCAGTCCTTAGATGGGGAGGATAGGAAATGGTTTAAGAGCTTACCAAATGCTTCAATTAACACCTCGGAGGAAATGGAGAACTTTTTTATGCAGAAGTGGGGGGAGAAAAGGGACCATGGGTATATCCTCATGAAATTTATCGCAATGAAGAAAAAACATAACAAGGATGTCTCAGAGTTTATAAATAGTTTCAATAAACTATATAACATCCTCTTTGCCAAAATTAAATTGCCATGGGCAGCTTATAAAGTAGTTTCTGTTGGAGCCTTTGAACTACGTTTGGGGTTTAGTCTCAGAGAAAGAAACTCATATAGTAGATGAAATTTAGACAAATGATCTGGAATTGGAATCCAATTTCACGTCCACATGAAAGTGGAAATGGAATACCAAATATGGTGATATGAGAAGGGGAAAGGAGGAGGCCCGTTCCTCAGACCATGTAAAATAAACCCAATAATAGAAGTTGGATGAGATGAACAAGTTGATAAAAAATCTATCTAACAAACTTGTAAAGTTGGAATTGGAGAGAAAATTTCCTCCTCGACAAATTTAACAAGCCTCTAACAGATACTTTAATCCATAGTATAGGAGGCCCCCTTTTCAGCTCTTTCAAAGGGAGAGAAAGGACCAACGGGATGAGATTCAACCTCCTCTGTACTTAGAAAATGACCCTGAGGAAAATGTTGACGATACTATGGAAGTGCAGGAAAACCAATTCTCATCTCTCTCAGAGGGAGAAAATGAGAGAGAAGCACAAGAAGGAGCAAGGGAATATTTGAATATATCATTGGATGATGATGAGATAGATCTCCACTGCAAACAATTTGTTCACTTCATTCGAGCCCCATTGCACGGGAAGTACAATTTGAGGTCATCTAGGAAAAGGTTCAGGGTGCAAGATAAAAATGAAGAAACTCTTCACCCAAGTCCCCCTAAACTAGTAGATAAATGGAAGAAACTAGTCAACCCAGTCCCATTGACCACAAGAGAGTCCTCTAATCCAATATGTCCTGAATATGAAGCCTCCAAAACAGAACAAATGGCAGTGTAAATGAATCCAATCTATAATGAAAACAACCAACCTTCTGAGTCAGGTAAAATAGATAGGAACCCCTATGCTTTTAATATTCAAAAAGAATTAGAAAAAATCAATATAGTTGTCCCTTTGACTGAATTATTGAATTGAACTAGTTATAAACCATGGGTTTCTCATTTCATGAGTTCACCTATCACACCCCCCTTCAAGACTGCCTTAATCTACAAGACGAAATGCATGTGGTTTTGTTTGGACCATATGTGGAGGAGCAGGACCCTTCCACTCCCTCATTATTTTTCACCCTGGTGCGACAACAGATCATGGACAACAGATCAGTGTTTGTAGTGTTTGTTTGTATGTAATAGACCCGAGAGATTTTCATAATTTAATGCAATTGTATGTAATGGAACAAGTAGGTCTACAGATAACAGAACTACACAAATATTTATATGATTTCGACTCTAAAATAGTAAAGTGTTTGGGTATGATCAAATATGTAGTGGTCAATTTGGCTCAAATCCCAGTGAAGAGTGTGGTAATGGATATCGTAGTTGTTGACATCCCTGCAAAATTTGGTATGAAATTGTCTAATTCATGGGGAATGAAAATTGGTGGATCTATTAAACTTGATCTAACATATGCTACCATTCTAGTGTTTGGTGGAGAGGAACGTCAATTATATAGAGAATCCAAATTTGTAAAGACTGTTACAAAAGAAGATTGTTCAAACAATGGTCCTGTGTATGGTCGAGAAAAATATTTTTCTTGTTTGTTGCTAGAGAAAGATGATCAAATTATGGGAGATACCCAAGTGAAGCTTTCTACCCATCTGGGTAAACAACCATTAGAATGTGATTAGGTATGGAAATTATATTTTGATGGTGCTTATTCTAGGGAAGGTAATGGAGCAAGTGTGATTTTTTCTTTCCCCGGAAGGTATCTTTCTTTCAAACTAGAATTTGAGGCCAAAAATAATGTTGTTGAAAATGAAGCATTGTCGTTGGGGCTGCAAGCTGCCAAAAACCTTAATATTGGGTGCTTGACTGTGTTTGGGGATTCCAAGTTGGTGGTGAAATAGGTAAAGAATCAATGTCAGACGAAACACCCAAGATTGAAGCCTTACAAGAATGTGGTATGGGATATGGTTGAAAAATTTTACTTAGCATTGAATATTTAGTTTCTACATAGGGAGAAGAATAGGATGGTTGTTTCTTTGGCAATTGTTGCTAGCAATTTTAAACCCCCTCAAAACCCCTTACTCAGGTATGAAGTTGAGGTTAGATACAGGCATTCAATACCAGACAATGTGAAAGATTGGCAAGTTTTTGAGGATGGCAAATAGATCTAGCACTTTATGGAAGTTATTGGGGAATTCAGAAACTCGATGATTGATCAGGAAGGTGAAGATATGAAGGAAGAATAGTAGGCCAATTGGGAGGAATCAATTACTGGTCATAAAAAAATTCAATTGAATGGAAATACAATCCCTAGAGGGTTGGTTCCATTTGATATATTTTTTAACTCAAATTATGTGGTTGTTAAGAAAACCAAACAATAATTTGAGGAAGAAATATTGGTACAGATAAAGAACCTAGAGTCATCAGATTGGCCAAAGGAATTCCAAAGGAGTACAAACAAATATATATTCACCTCTTTAAGAGGTATATGGATGTGTTTGCTTGGTCATATGATGATCTGAAGACTTTTGAACCTAATGCATACAACACAAATTCCCTCTAAAAGTTGGGATGAACCCCTAAAAGCAGAAGCTCGGGAAAATCTATACTTTACTACTCCCCTCAATCGAAAAAGAAGTGAAGAATATGTTACAGGATAAGATTATTGTGCCACTGATATATTATATTGGGCAGAAAATTTAGTCCCTATCAGAAAGAAAAATGGGGAAATCAAGCTATGTGTAGATTTCAGGAATTTAAATAAGGTCCCACTGAAAGACAATTACTCTTTACCTAAAAAGGATTATATTCTGTAGAGAGTAGTAGGATATGTTGAAATACCCGTGATGGATAGTTTCTCTTGATACAACCAGGTTGTTGTGCACCCGAAATATCAAATGAAACCAACTTTTACTACACCATGGGTCATGTTTATGTATGTCAGGATGCCTTTTGGCCTTATAAATGTTGGAGCCACTTTCCAAAGGGAAATGGATATATTATTTGTGGGGGAGAAATAAAAATTCGTAGTGATATTTTTGGATGACATAATTGTTTTCTCAAATTCAAACGAGAAACATATCCAACACTTGCAACCCACATTTGAAAAGTGCAAGAAGTATGGTTTATCATTAAATCCTAAGAAATCACAACTTTCTCTCAGTGAAGGTAAGTTATTCATCCATATAGTGGAAAGATAAGGAATAAAAATTGACCCCAAAAGTGTAGAGGTTGTCAGCAATATCCCATTACCAAGTAATAAAAAGTAAATTCATGTCTTCTTAGGAAGAATAAATTTCCTAAGGAGGTTCATAGAAAACTATGTTGAAATTGTCAAAGAAATCACCAATATGCTGAAAAAGGACAAGGAGGTCAAGTGGACTATTGAAGCTCGAGAATATTTCTATATAGAAAAAAATAAAAATAAAAAATAAAAAATCATCATTTGCAGAATCACCAGTCTTAGCTAGCCTAGACTACCAAATGACATTCCTTATTTTCTCTTTTTCCTCTCCTAACATGGTAGTAGTTGTTTTATTGCAGAAAAATAGTGAAGGATAGGAGCAACCAATTGCATTTTTTAGTCAAGTGTTGAGAGATGTTGAGTTGAAATAAAATATTATGGGAAAATATTATGGCAATTATGTTTGAAGCTAACTGCCAAACCTTGGTCATAAACCTATTAGCAAATCAAGAAGGAGAAAACAAAGGGAAAGAAGAACAAAGAAACATTGAGACCTCAATGAAAGAAATCCAAACGAAGTACCTAGCCTTAGAGTGGTACAAATATCTTGTTCACTATTTACTTTTTCTGACTCTCACATTGAATTTTAGAAAATTAAAATTTAGGGCCTTAAGGCTACCAGATCAAAAGTTCATTAACTCAAATGGCCAACTGTATTGGAAGGATCCGGTGGGAATCTTATTATTATTTCTATAACACCCTCTTCCCACAGCTACCCAAGCAATCGTCCATCTAGGGTAAACATGTGATGAGAGGCAACTATGATTGGATTTGAACTCCTATGTGATCTTAAGGAAGTGGAATCGATAGAAACATCGCACACAATCATCCAACATCAGCTTCAAGACCCACATAAACCAATCCAACACTTCATACAACTTTCCCTTGGGTCCTACTGAAATTTTGACCATCTTAGCCCTTATTCGCTCTCATGCTATAAGCATGAAAACGTCTAGAAACCCAATGTTGCTCTCACAGGCTTATGTGCTACCTTTCAAGGATCCAATTTTCCAATTTTGTGCCAGGAACCCTAGGATTTAAGCCACTTTTTCAAGCCTACAGCTCAAGTCATTGCCTAGAATGGAGTGATATCTTAAGATCAGTAAAAGAACAGGAAAACAATGATGCCAAAGAAATAAGTTGAACAAGACCTTAACTAGACCCCCACTAGCCATGACAAGTATTTTTTCAAACATATCATCAACATGTAACCTACAGGTGTAAACAATATAATTAAGTGTAGGGATCTCATACTTATCTAAGAATCCCTATGAACCATTGTTCCCTCTAGTCATTTGCTTCATTATCAACTATTAGGCCATAGATACATTATCCATTCATTTACAAGTAAAAACATGCTAAAATCCATACATAGCTATTGTCATAAAACATACATATAACCAAAATAATAGGGACAAAAATATCATAAACATGTCAGCCATAAAATCCACATATACATCAATACATTTACACATGAAAATCAAGAGAATGAATTTCTCATTAATGAATAAAATAAACAAACCGGAGATGGGACTATCACGTTCCACCTAACCATATATTGGCTCAGCCAAGTCTCTCATAAGCCAATCACCCTCGTGCCATATTACAAGCATAAATGTGGGACTCATAGAAGACACCAAAAAACAACAACAAGCATGGATGCCACCGGAGTTCTCCACCTACATCGTGAGGAATTTGAGTGCCTCCTAGTCTCTCAGGCTTTACCGTAATGCACAGACTGATCTAGGGATCACTAGGCCCTACACAAATACATACTCTCCAAGATTTACCATACATCCCTTCCCGGGACTACTAGGCCCAATAGAGATAAAATACATCTCATGTATTTAAAATATATCCTACCATTCACCAACAAGGATTCCTAGGCCCACCGAGGCACACAATATGGCTTTATTACAACCCATAATCTCGTTCAAAGGTTGCCAATACAGTTTCTTTACTGTGATCCACAGTCTGGTTCAGGGACCACTAAGCCATGTGTTTGTCAGTTCGGAGATCCACCCCACTCAACTTCGAATCCAATCTGGTCATCCCACATTAACTAAATGTGATAACCCATCTCATCAAAGCTATAAGGAAATAGCAAGGCTAGGCTAAAGAACACTGTCACACCTAGAAAAACCCATGCCATGGTAGAAAAGAACCACATGCAATCCCATACATGCCAAATAGAGAAAGGAAAATACACATGAAATTTGATACCTACAATGAAGCATGTTGTAGCTGCTTGATCTTGCCTTTCCCTACTTCATCTTTGCTTCATCTTGCCTTCTTTGTCTTTCTTTCTCCCATTCCAAAATTGCTCCAAGAAAACTCTAAGTGTCCAAGAGTGAGAGAGAGAGAGAGAGAGAGAGTAATGAGAGAGCTCCAAAACTGAACTAATCAAGCCTTGCCCACTGATCCTCAGAAACCTTTTTATCAATGAGGCCTCTATTTTCTTCATTTTTCGTCATTTTCCTTCAATTTCCTCTTCACATGCAACTTATGACCTTTCACCTTCCTTTTCTCCTAATTTCCATTATTTTCATAAATAAATGTGCCAAAAATGTCATTTTTCCTTTCCAAAGCCTTAGCCATTTCCTTTGCCAATTTCCTTAGCCATAAACTATCAAATGAACACCCACACTAGGATGTCTTGCCCACCATTCAACTTGGAATACATGTACCATCAACCATGGTCTTATATATTTTTACCAGGGTTGTTACAAAACCCTCCCCCTTGGGGAAACACCATCCCCAGTGTTCAATGACACTTATAACCAACAAGACTGTTGAAAAGAAAACATATTTCCCATGGAGATTTATAACACATCTCGTTGCAGTATTTACAATGACCATCTGCTAAAACATGATAAACATACCATTTACTAGAGATTTATAACATATTTCATTACAATATTTGCAATAACCACATATACATATACATGTTTGCTTCAACCAGCAAATAACCATATTGTTTATGGAGCTTTATAAATCTAGCTCAATAGAGTATTTACAATAATACACACATATACACATATTCACATTTTCTAAGCTAACAAATAAAAGGATAATATGCTTGTATCAATCAACAACGGAATCCATAGGATCACACCTCCACCCTCAAAGTAATACCAAGATTCACCTCCTTCCCAAGAAGTCCAGAATCCACTGCAAAGTCAAATCTACATCCAATGTTTAGTGCTATAATCCTGCGCCACTTGTCCTCCCAGCAAATAATTACCAGATCATTGTTTCAGGGTGCACTCCCCATGTGTACCTAATTCCATCTGGCAATAATAATGACCAAAACAAATCCATCCCTAGCCTTCCCTTCTCTAATACACAATCCCTCGGGCAATCTGGTCAATCCCTTCTGTGTAATCACTCACCTTCCAAGTTTTGTTGGCACCCCCATCCCAAGTAGTCCATCCCTTATCAAGGCTTCCTTGCATCGGAAGATACAAAAACCAAGGCATATCCCTGTGTTAAAACCATCATATCGTTCATAGAACGCTCATGGAAATCAATGGACACTATTGGGTACCAGTGTCCCACAATGGCCCTTCTCTTAAATGATTTACCAACATATTATTGGATGTTCCAATTTCTTTCAATGTTGTTGCTAATTCTTGTCGTCGATCTCAACCACCCAACTAGGAATGTTCATGCATTCTTGTTCCAAGCACATAATTTCCATTAGATTCAAATCATTTGAAATAACCTTAAATCATACCTTATTGATAGTTCATCAATAAGGTACACTTGCAGTCATGTTCGCTTCCTATCACAATAAGTCAAACTAGCATATTTGACCAAATCAACATGTATAAAATTATCACATCAGGTTAGCTCAAAACATAACCATCAAAATCATAAATCATAAATCACATGTAACCATCATAAACAAAAACCATAGATCACATGTAAGCATCATAGACCAGAATGATAAATCATATGCATAATAAAACTGAAATAAAATGTTGATACTTATCCTTTCATCAATCCTTAGCTTCTACCTTTGTCTTTATTCCATACGCACTCTAGATCAATTACCACACGATACAAACACCCAGTGCCTTCTCCTAAATCATGTGCATGTACACATAGTGTGCATCACACTCATACAATCACACACTGCATACAACACCATGCAATACATGCACCTACACTTGATATACAACACATACACCTACACTCGGTGTACAACGCAACACAAATACGTATATAGAGTGCAACACAATTAATGCATATGTCACAATACCATGACTACACAATGTACATACATAGTACTGCATGCCCACAATACAACATGTATGACATGCACTCAATCCCACATGTACACCAATACCATATGTATAAAGCACCACCTATGCAATGTGTGCACAAAATCACATGTACACGGAACCACCTACACAACGTGTACACAACGCCTCATGTACACTGCATCATTTTACAACATGTACAAAATACCACATATACACAACACCACTCACACGACAAGTACATGACACCACATGTACACAGCACCACATGCACGACATGTACACATCACCACCTGAACACAATGCTCCTTGTACAATAGTACACAACAACACCACTTGTAAAATCATGCACACAACACCAAATTTACATAGTGCCACATGTAAAACATGCACGCATGATCACCTGTACATAGCACTGCATATCCAACATGTAGATAGCATCATTTGTACACATCATTGCATATCCAACATGTGCACAACACCATATGCACACAACACCGCATATCCATCATGTACATAGTACCATCTATACCTAGCACTGCATACGCAATATTCGCACAACACTATATGTACCATCTTGTACATAACATTGAATAAACAACATGTATACACAACACCGCATGTGAACACATCATAGATGTAACATGTACAACATATACAACATATTCACAATAGAAGTACCACACATCCAAAACCACATTGCCCTTACCAAGAAACCTTACTTCTAATGTCTTATCCATGCTTATCCTAGCATGCCACAGACCAAACTACTTTCACTTTGTTGATGTATTCCTCAATATAACCTATCCATAACATAAGCATAGGCATAATACAAGTATACAATATAAATTCATATTCACATGATACTGACGTCATATATTTGTCATGACTACTCTTCCCACTTGATTCCTCGTAGCCAAGAACCTCTTCATGTCGTTCTCCTGCATAAGCAATCATTCCTCCACAAGAATGATCCCTGACAACCTTGTCAGACAATAACATAGATATATGGATACATACATATATATAAACGTTAGCATAAAAAAATCTTGATCCTATCAGACAACCACATACATACATACCTACATGTATACATATATAAACATCAGCATAATCATGAGCATAACATAATTACCATATAACATAAGTTTTAGGTTAAGAGAACTTCCTTATTTGCATACAACATGTACAAAATTGAGAACAATCACTCCCAACATAGCCAAGGCATCTGACACCTATACTACCACCATCCATTTACCACTATGGACCAACCGGTCCAACCGGTTGTCATAGTATTACCTTCCATTGTGCTTACTCATGTACTGAGTTTCATCCATGTCTTACATTACCTGTTGGGTTTCATTCAACCCTTCTTGAACTCCATTAACTTTCCTCTTTCCAAAACCAATTCCCAAGACTCAAAACAATAAAAGTCAAGAACAGAAACAACAATAAGAAGACCATGAAAACCAAAAGTAATACGACACCACAACAAAGTGGCATATCTATGCGCTAGACACAATCAAAATCACAAATCAAGCACAAAAATCACAAAAGACCAAAAAAACAAGACTAACAATAGACACCATAACTCAATCCCCATGGTTCCCAAGGAAAGCTCAACCTAAGTCTTCTTTGAGATTTCATGGCAACCTCTCTTGCCATGCAACTCCCTACATCATGTTGTCACTAACACATAATTGATAGTGCATAAATAAACATAATAATACACCAGTTACCGCATGTTGTTGTGCCAAGCCATTGCTGGCAACTGAACACATCCACGCCATCTCCCAAGGGACTCCAATCCTTTGATAGATCCACCTGTAACTAGAGACTAGCTAATGTACCTGTAAGTACATGTTCATGAATATAGCATGTATCCACATAATGTCAAACAAGATTAAAGTTAAGAAGACTTTATATATGCAAATAATTCATTCGATTGGAATTAGGGTTTCCAAACATAGCCAAAGGAATTCTCGCCCAATTCATTTCATTGACCTTTTCCTTGCTGTAATTGAGTGTTACTATGCACTGTCACATCACACGACTGTTAGTTATGTAAACACGTCAACTATTACCTTGTCATGCTCATTCCAAGCATGTTTCTTGCAACTACTCGCACATGTCAACCATATGTTCCAAATATCGATACAATAATATCTATCAATTTGAAATAAAGCTTTACCAAGACTAAAAATCATGTCATAATCCATAGTCAACTCACATTAATTAGACCTAATGCTACAACTATCACCTACTTACACTCAAGTACATGCCAACTGTCTCAACACATATATACTAGTACAACCATCTTAAAACAAGATCATTTCTTCATGCAATCCTATAGACTCATACTCATATCATGTGATTAATCAAGCATTCAACAACAAATAGATGAGATAATCAAACATTCAAGCACAAAGTAGATGACACAAGAAAGTTCATACCTTGATGTATCTTAGGGGAGGCAATGTTATCTACACAATCAATCTAGTTAGAATGATATAACTTCACGAGATATTAACTCAACCATAAATAAGATCATGATGTCCAAAATAGTCACTAGCTAACATGTTTACATGATAACTCACGCACAATTATCATTCACACACATACAAATTCAATCTAGATTACTACAACACCATATCACAAATATTTCATCTCATACATGAATATCATAACCATAACCATATGCATAGGCCAATCCAAATTAGTATGATACATATCACATCAAGATCTTAAATGTAATAACCCTAATCATCAAGTTACTAGCATATAACAACAATAAGCTATATATCATGCTCATTAAAAACGTATACCTAACATCAAGCTAACTATCCTTTAACATACTCATCAACAATATATAACATAATCATCAAGTTATCTAACATAAACAATAAAAGCAATAAATACAACCACATGTTACTATCATGCATGACTATCTGAACTATGTGCATATAACTACACCAATGGACTAGAATCTATCATGTATGCAACCATAACATCAAAAGACATGTACATAAGTCTAATGTATATTAACCTAATGCTTATGAAAATCCTTAACTTACATACCTTCATGCCAAACATACAATACATATATGATGATTTTCTCTTACCCCAAATTCTAATGTTGCAACCTCATTATGATGATCTGCATCTCTTGCTCTATCTCATCCAACACATTAGCATCATAACAACCAATAGCACCATGATGACCTAAATGGCATACAGTTATTTCACAAGGCATGTTTTACCTACTATTCATGCATAACTATAACCAAGATCATATATGCATAACGACTGCATATATATATATAACACGAGTACAAAACCATGTACACATCCTTCTAGCTAAAGTCTAGACATCAATTCATGACCATATTAACTTCACAAACCATGACCTCATGCATGAAAACAACCATTACTCTATTGGCATTATGGTTCTAGTATGATTATATGTTTCAGATGTTGTACTTGATGGCAACACCCAAGGCATTGGCTCTCATTTTGATGAAAATAAAGAAGTACGCAGGAGAACAGTTCAGGAGGAGCATACCCGCAGGTATGCCGTGCAGGGACCGCGTCCAAATACGTGGGTCACCCATTCATGGGGTGCGTACCCCAGTGCACACATTCCAAGGCAGTTAAGCACCCAAATGTGGGGTTTCTCATGGTATTTAGCCAACAGTATTGGGTTATCATGGTTTCGGCCCGTGGTATTGTTTATTTTATTATTATTATTGAGCCCCATGATCCTTGATTTGAGGAAGAGCTTGCCTATATAAAGCAAAGGAGATCATTTGGCCTGAGCATCTTTTGAGTGATTGAATATCTTAAGATCTGATTTATTTGGGTTCTTGGTCTTAAAAGATTGATCTATAAAGGAGAAGTTAGAAGCGAATCTGCGAAGGGTTATCTCTTGAGCGCGAGTTCAGATCTGAGCATCTGATTTTATTTCAGCCCTTGGTCGAGGTACGCAGAGGCGCCGAAGGCTCAGTGCGTGGGTACGCAGAGGTGCCGAAGGTTTACTGCGTGGGTATGCAGGAGCGCCGAAGGTTCAGTGCGTGGGTGCGCAGGGACGGTAAAAGGTTCAGTGCGTGGGTACGCAGGGCGACTGTGGTTCAGGTGCGTACTTTCTGTAGCAGCACGCAGCGCGATTATTCTCTGGGGTGCGTACCTGCTGAGAGGTACGCGGCGCGATAGTACAATTGGGTGCGTACTATACGCGGATCAGTGAAAGGAGAAGTGCGTGGGCACGCAGCTCAGCAGAAGAAGATCTGTGGGTATACGCAGTGAGACAGAGGGTGAAGTGCGTAGCAACGCAGGCCAGTAAAAAGAAAGCTGCGTATCTGATTCAAGGTCTTCTGTTGGTTGAATTTTTCTGTTGATAAGATGTTCTGGTCTCTGTTCTGTTATTGATGATCTGGTTACTACAGCTGTCTGTATAGTTTACATGTACTTGATGTATATGGATCCAGTTTGAAAATTTATGAAAAGTGGTCCTTGAAAAGAAGTAGGGGGTTGTAGCTCCCTTCCAGGAGAGACTGGAAAACGAGGAGAGAGTTGTAGCTCTCTGCAGGTTGCAGCCTGCGTACTGGTAAAGGACCCCAGTACAAGACCATTGTAAAAGGAGTTTCTAATTTGAAAGAAGATAGAGACATATTGCAGCAGGTGGTTTTCACCCACATTGGGTTTCCACCTTATATCTGGTGTTCTTTGATGTGACTGTCTGCCTTTTTTTTATTCATGCTCATTATTTATGGTATTGGTATGCAAAAATAATTCAAAGTATAAATAAGAAAGATTTGGTAAAAGAATTAGATAATACTGATTCACCCCCCCCCTCTCAGCATTATTTTCAACAAGATGTATTTCACATTGTGTAGTCCAATTCGTAAAGATCCAATGAAATAGATCAGCCGGTTTGGGCCAAAAACAGTTGAATATACATATTATTGCTTTTATTTCATATATAGTGTAGTGCTCATCTATTTCAGGTATGTCTATGCTATATTCTGTGGTGTGATTCAGCTCTTCCACAATGTATAGCCTTGCATCCATACCTGTTTGATTTGGTGCTGCTTTAGATGTGCTTTTCCCTTGAATAATGTTTTTAAAGGATATACTGGCTATTTTTTTCCCCTGATGTGTTCCTGTAGTTTTTTTTGTACCAGTCCCACTTCCCTCACCCCTGAATGGATTCATGTTGTTGTCTATCGCACCCCGTCTTCTTCTCAGATTGAGAATTATTGTTGACAGGGGTGCGATTTTGTAATCCTTGAGGTACTTTGTGTCCTGAAGTAATCTACCACTGTGTATCAGGTTTTGTGAACTGGTGGGATATCCAAATTGTTGCAGTATATGATTCTGCAGTTGAGTTATAGAATCGGTCTCTTTTACCCAAAGTAGTTCCATTTTTCCAGCTGGGGCTTTCACAAATACTTGGAAGTTTCGGTCTTCCGATACCCAGTGCGAATCTCCGTCCACTGCCCAGGACATCCTGTTCCATAACGCTAGATCTTCATTGTTAATATAACCTTTTAGGCTTCTTCTACTTTTGTCAGTTGTAAGTTACAATAGAATATTGTGCCAACTCTTGTTTTCCCCCAAATATGATCTTTCTATAGCCTGTTCGACCTTCTGAGCATCTGAGCTATAAAACCGTTTACAGATCTCGAGATATTTTCACCTTCCTTGGTGTGTTAGGTGGACCCAGATCCGCACAAAACTCTTACAAGTACTACAAGACCATACTCAAGTTTATATTTAAAAAGTATTAGGAGTACGTTGTTCCTTACCTCTGGATCAATGGTGTTTATGCTGTCAAATCCAGTGCTATGGACACCATGGATCTCATAACCATATGCCTATAGTGACCCAGAATCTGTGGTTGCAGATACCCTCCACATTACTTCCATGTGTGCTCCATTATTGTTGACGTTGCTGCAGCCCCTAAGAGTTGGATTAGTTACATTAACAATGGATTTCTAAAAGGGGAGAATCATCTGCAGGGTAGTGATGACACTCCTATGTGCTTTGGTAGCTCTATCTGCCGCACCATGTTCTAGAACATCAGCATATCTCTCATTTTCCTTGTTGAGGTAAAGTAAATTTAGCCACAGGGACCCTTCCTTCTCTTTTCCATTGATCTGCTTCAGCTTCACAACCAAGACTTGAGGCTTGTAAGTCTGGTCGATTTCGGCTGTGAATGGATAGCTGTAGGTGCAACAACCATTTTTCTACAAACCCTAGATCCAATGTCCTCTATTTCAACAATCAACATCTTTTTCTAAACTAAAATATCTTGAAAAAAATATTAACATTTGTTACAAATCGTTAATAATCTTACCTTTATTTAACAACTTGGGAATATTTTCTTCCTAGTTACTATTCAATTGCACTAGAGGTTTTCTTTTCAAAATTGAACATTATTTTACAAATCATTAATAATCTTACCTTTATTTAACAACTTGGGGAATATTTCCTTTCTAGTTACTATTCAATTGCGCTAGAGGTTTGGTTTTCACAATTGAACATTATTCTTATATTTACTTTTTACATTTTATTAATTTTTTTTCTTTTATTTTTTAAATATTTCTTTACATATATAAAATTTTAGGAGGATGAATAAAGTGAAGTCGCAACATTTTTAGGATCCTCCCCATTGTAGAATTTTTATGGTAGAGATATAAATTTTATTGAGAAGAAAAATTAAATGAAGATATCATAAAAATTGACAAAAATAAACATATATTAACACTAGAAATCCCCAAATTTAGGGAAAAACCAAGTTAATGGAATTACATTAGTCCCTTGTCCAAAAACAAGTCAAGCCGACCAAGTGAGCATTCACTATTCACCACTTTGGTTGTATTAAAATGAGGCATTGGTTATGAGGATAATTTTTCACCCACAAAAATATGGGCCACCATCCACACTCTTTTCCTTAGCAATATATAATTGATGGAATCCATCAAATGAATGTCTAGACTACTTTCTTGAAGGGACACTTGGAAGACAACATCTTCATGTCTCAACTAGAAGGTTTTTTTTTTTAAGAGAAAATAAGAGAAATTGTGCAAACTTATTAAATCCTTATATGGTATAAAATAAACATTGCAATCCTAGCATGAAAAGGTAACTAAGCATATTCTAAAATTGAATACTACTTTAGCATTGAAGTGACTCATCATACAAATATATTTATGTCAAAAAAATAATTATATTGGACAATTGTTGAAAAAGTTTGGGATAGTAGAATGTAACCATCTACATGTTGGAAAAAATGATAATACTAAGACAGGGGTGAATCAATATTATAGATAATTTTAACTTCTTTATGCCAATTTACTTTTCTTATTTAATCTTGGAAATCATCCATATACTCAACAACAATATGAAATATGGCAGCAACATGAAATTAACAAACAACAATACACACAATGAGCATCATACACATGAGACACAAGGTTTTCACATAGAAACCCTTTCGAGAAAAAATCACAAAGCTTATTTTTTTATTGATGTAAATAAGAGCACCTACTCTACTACATCAATATGTTTTGTGAGCACCCACTGATAGGAAGCCCCAAATCCCTTTGATTGTTTGCTAGCACTGACTAACATTAAGCACAAAATCCCTCGTATTGTAGATACCTATCCAGCTTACTAGAACCATCATATGAGGTACCGACCTCATGGATTTGTTGCAAGCAACAAATTGCAACTCCTTGGATTTTTTCAAACAATAACTTGCAACATGCACCAACCCCAAGAATTTTTTAGTTTGGCAGCCTCTATGCCTAGTAAGAGGTTTGATTTCTGCTTATTGTACTGCAGTTTTTAGCACTCTGACCTACTTCAACTATAGTCACTCATCTCCACCCATGCGTCTTTGTCATCTTCTCTTCATCAGCATACATCAACGTTTGGCCTTCTAGGCTCCTCAGTGCATAGTATGCTCTCCGCCTTGCTTCAAAAACCATGGGATCATCTCTTAGCCTTCTTTCACACAACGCTCAGACACTTCAGTTTTACACAAAGCTCATATGCTTAACTCTCGACCTTGCTCACATAGCATAGGAGAATTCCACCTTTAACACAGAGCGCACACACAACATCGACCTTTTACGTATTACTGCAACTCTCATGGTCTTTTACCTCTTCCTAGGAACTCTGGGCCTTTCCCTGAATAACATGCTCACATAGCCTCAAAGAGTAGTGCACACTCACAAAGGTCTTTCCTCTTGGCTCTCTAGAAACTATGCCTATTTTCCCCAATTTCTCATCTAAGCTCTTGGGTTTTGTCCCTCTATTTCCCCCTGATCAATGCTACCACTCTATTTTGAATTCACACTACACGAGTATACCTAGACATGGCCCTTCATTTTGCTGTTGTGTCTGGCTTGGTCTTTTCCACTACAATAACCATGGGAATGGACACCTCATCAGTTCACAGTCAACTATCCTTTATTTCTACATTCAACTTCATATCTGCTGACACATACATCTTTAAAGCCTTTGTGCTTCTATATCAAATCTTTTTCCACAACAATGTAATGTCAGTGTCTTTTCCTTATTGAAATTTTATAGTTAAAATACATAGGAAAATGTGAAGTTCCAATCTATCTTTATCTCTTTTTTCTAGCTCCTTATCAAATGTTTCACTGTAGGACCAGGTGTGATGATTGGGGGCTCAGCCTTAACGTGCTAAGTACTTTAGCACTCCGACGGGGGGCCTTCTTCCTCTGTTAAATGTTGCGCCCTTAGGTTTCTTGGCTTCCCTTTGACAGCACGCTAACACATCAAAGCCCCTTCACTGACCTTTATTCAATTACCAACTTATATAAAGTGTCAATATCCTAAATCCTTTGATTTTCTACTTCCGATATGATGTCAAACCTCCCTTGTGGCACTTCCTTAGTGGTGACATGTGTCTTTAAGATATCTCCCATTTGGACACATCAAAAAACCAAATATGCATGCCACGTGTCCTTCCATACCATCACATCATGTTCACATCAACTTCCACTTGTCCCTTATCAAAGCCAATCATATATTGCCATTTTTCCTACCATAGGAGAGAGAAAGGGGTTGTGATCATCGATATACCAATGTGTCGATACCTCAATCATCGATATTCTGGATCACTGACTTCTGACCGCCGATGTACCAATCTCCAATTGTGATCAATGATATTTCTAGTGTTGATGATGTGAAATTGTTGATATCATTGGGCTTCCGATCTATTATTTTCGATATTCCTAGATTTCCAATATTCGATGTCTGATATTCTCCCCTACCTAAGGCTTCAAAACCATGAACATTAGTACACCATACCTTTTGAACCATGAGTGCATTTTTGGATTTCCACATATCATTGAAAATCTCTTATAGAGAAATTTCCAATGGAGAGTGTCTGATGTAGTCTTTGAGTCCATCTACTACCTCAAATATGGCTCCAATCTCTATGGCACTCTTCAAATTTTTGCCTCTCCAAATCATTGAAATCACACCCACCATGGTGATCATTTTCATCACACCTGCAACAATCATGAACTTCCACCTAGTCCGTCACAGTAATAATCATTTGATGCATTCTCCAATAAGCCTGCTATTGTGATGATTTTATTCATGAAGTTTGTAGTTATCATGAGATTCCTCCTAGGTCATCAATCTCAACATCTGTTGTGACAAGCATTGAAGCTAGTCTGTTTGACATCAATGCAAACACTCCTACCAACGGTTAGGTACCTCCAACTACCTAACACATCTCACTAGCATGACTATTGAAATCAACACAAACACACTTGCAGATGCCTTCACTACGCCACTGACCATCTAGACAATGCCAATTGTCCAACAATCTCCCCCTTTGGAAATGATGGAAACACTCCATCCTTCTCTTCATGTGATGGCCAATCCTCATGTTTCCTCCACACATTACATTGGATGAGACACAAATGGCCTTTTTTCTTCTTCACAGGCCATCACAGCTTCTAAAAAACTTCTCCCCCACTTTGACGTTAATGGAAAGGGGCTACAAGATTCATTTCACCCACCATGCAATCACTGACTCTGTAGACAAGAGTCTAGTTGTTGATATGTGCATTCTCCTTCACAGACATTTCTATTAGGGCTATTGTTGCTACTGTTCCATAAACTAGGCATATCTGATATGCTCCCCATGAAAATATACTGCTTATTCTTTAAATGCCTCCAGTTTTGGTCTTGTTATGGGTGCTAGCTGAGAAATATCTCCACTAATGCATCTTTTATATAAAAAAAATGATACTCATTAAACTTCTCATGGTATTGTTGTTGCTAGAAATACCAATTAATGTTGACGCATTTTAGCTTATAGTACTTCGCTGCTTCTTCTGCTTCCTTGACTCTACTCACATTTTTGAGCATCACCACTTCTACCCTTGAGATCATTCTCATACCGTAGGTACTTATTCTTATACCAATTGCACCAAAGGACATGATAAATCTGGAATAATGTACTAGGAAAAATCTAATATTTATTTTCTCAAAAAGAAATTTCCATTTTCACACGCAGTTACTCAACATGAGCACAACACAATCAATTGACATAGCGATTCCAATTGAGGGTTAGGGACACAAAAAGCTTACACCAATTGTGTTTCATGAACATAATGCTACTATGCATAATCAAACTTACAACTAAAATGAAATAAGCATATTTCACCAAAGATGCAAACCTTTTGTTTGATCAATAATCTTCCTTTCTGAGGCTACCCATTATTGTTTGCTACTAATTATAAAATCTTCTCCCCCTGGGCCAATGATCTTTCATCTATTATAATAGTTTTATTTCCTTTTCATGGGGACTGATATTGTGAACCTGAATTGAGTGTTAGCTTCCTATCATTCCACACTTCCATTGCAGCCCATCTTCTACCCACGACATAAGATATAGTTGTGTACCCTTCATAATAGCTTCACTCCTCCTTTTTTAATCTTGATACCTTTAAAATAAACCAATTTATTCTAGTAATCAACAAGAAAACAAAACCATACCTTCACAATCAGATGCACATTTCTATTTATTCCTTTTGGATTCCTACATATGACTTATTCGACCTCATTTGAGGCCATTATCTTCCTTCACTAAAGAGAAACATACGATCTACTCCCCTTGAGCATATCATCATCCTTCTTCCTCCAAACCTTCAAAGGTGTTATGAAACCAGCTCAAGAAAAGATAGAAAAGATAGATCAATGCCTTACAATTCAGCCTCTTCAAGGGGGAAACCTCCTTTACATTACATAAATGAACAATTCTTGGATGATACAAATGAAAAGACATCCTTTCTATATATAGGAGTCTAAGGGGTCATAACATCATCAAAGCCTATATAACAATAATAATGTAAGGGCACAATAATAACAATAGTGGGCTTCTATGGGGCACAATAGTAACAATATGGGCACAATAGGGGCACAACAACAGTAATAAGGGGTACAACTACAATAATAATGGGGTAATCACTAGTATTATGGGGACCCAACATGCCCCTCTCCTTCAAAAAAAGTGTTCTCCTCAACACTTGAGTAGTTTTGGATGCTTATGTATAAAATTCTCATCCTCCCATGTGGAATCTTCAGCAGATAAGTTCTTCCACTTGATAAGATACTCTGAAATTCATCGATTTCGTAGCTGTTGAGCTCTTGTTTTTGTGACTACTTCTGGTCCAATATAATTTTTCCTTCCTCGTCAAGTTCTGGCAATATTTTTTGAACTGGGAGCTTATCGCCTATAACCTTCTTTAAACATGAAACATGGAAAACTGGGTGCAATCGAGAAGCTGCAGGAAGCTCCAATTTGTATGCCATAGTACCAATCTTTTGCAACACCTTGTACGGACCATATACTTTGGTGATAATTTATTATCCTTCTTAGCTTGCTTGAGGGACATTTGCTTATATGGTTGTAG
>APFE031371585.1:1192-37237 GCA_000404065.3 Pinus taeda | reverse complement strand
TTCAATTCTTTTGCTACCTTACAATGAATGAAATTGTGGGTACTTCCTGAATCAATAAACACTATTACCTTTTTCTCCTTGATTTGTCCTTCTATCTTGATGGTTTGAGGAGTGGTAATTCCCACCAATGCATTACAAGATATGGTCGGATTCATTTCTTCTTTATCTAGGCTTTGTTCCTGGAGTATATCCCTCTTCTTTTGACCTTTCTTGCTCCTTTCTTCTTCCTCTTCACAATCTATGTAGAATAATTTCTTCTCAGCACACTTATGACCTTTAGTGTATTTGCTATCACAGCTTTAACAAATCCCTTTTGGTCTTTTTTCTTCCAATTGTTGTGGTGTCAACCTTATAGGTTGTGGAAGACTAGGGGCAACAACACTTCCATCTTTATAGTTGTGAGTGGTATGCTTCCTGGTGCCATAATTTTGCTTTCCATTTTTCTTGCTAACCTGAATGCCTTCTCTAATGAATCAGGTTCCCAAAGGCGAACATCATGTTGGATATTATCCTTTAAAGACCCTATGAACACATCAATCCTATGCTCCTCTGGAATATCTTACCCTTATGTTCAATTTTTGGAACTCCTCAATGTGCTCAATTATTGAACCCTTTTGTTTGAGACTTATCAATTGGCAAAAGGGTGTTGCTTTTTGTATCCTCATAATGTGCTACCAATTCTTCCGTAAAAATTGCCCAAGTGATAAATTGTTTACGAGAGCAAAGCCATTGATACCATACAAACTGATTTGGTTCCAAATATAAAGTTGCCAAACGTACCTTTTGTGTGTTTTGCACATTATTGAGATTGAAAAATTGATCCATCTGTAATATCCATGTTGCGGGATCCTTGCCATCAAACTTCCTCATATCGATTTTTGGAATATGGTGAGTCTTCGATCCAACATTAGAGTCTATGGAATCATGATTAACATTTCTTTTGTTCTCATCATGAGTTTCGTTTACTACCCTTTCACCCTTAGTGATCCTTTCTTGTAGCAACTTATTGATATTTATCTTCAATTCTTCCATGTCTGCCTTCAAATCTATCTTCAAATCATCCATCTTAGCTTCTGTGTCATTCATCTTAGCTTCCACATCATTCATCTTAGCTTCTACACCTTTCTTTAAACAATCCATCTTAGATTCTGTTCCTTTTTGTGCAAGTGACACTTGTTGCACTTGGTCTCGTAATTTTGATATATCATGTTCCATTTCTTCCTCTTCTTCATTAGTCATGATAGAGCTTTCAGGTCGCCTACTGGGTGTTTCCATTTTATTTCTTTAGGGCATCAATTACTGATAATAATGCTTCAATATGCCCTTTTAATTCCTTCAAAATAATTTTTCAAACCAAGCTTAAGCAAACATTTAAAAAATATACACACATTTTTTCACTTTGTAGGAGCTCGATATTTCCTCTGATGTATCTCCGTAATTTTGGATCATCCAATTCTGAATTTGTGACCTACGATATTCCTCTATGTCCTCTTTCCAATGCCACCAGTCTAACCCCAATTGGATTGTCCAATGAAGAGTTATGCCAAATCTCCCACAGTGACCTGATTATAGACTAATTCAGTAGAGTGAACTTGTACGACGCTCCACGAGTCACTATTTCGACCTCCAGCTCTAAAAAATATATAGGAGAAACTACAGTCTATCCTCTTTCTGCACCATTTTACAAAATTTTAATCCAATGCTCAGAGAAAAAGTTATGACGATTTTCCCCAGGTCACTTGTTTGGAATGTAATTTAGGAGTCTCCAGAAGGACCAACTTCCTCAGATCATATCTCCACAATTATAGCACAAAATTCTCTGAAATTCGTACCCGCGATTTAGCGTGATGTATTCTCAAAAGGGTTTTTTTCAACTTCTGAAACGTCGCAGAAAAAAGTTATAGTGAAAATGCCACGATGACCTGTTTGGAGCAGCGAAACCCTAGAATCCAAAGCTCTGATACCAAATGTTATGAAACTAGCTCAAGAAAAGATAGAAAAGATAGATCAATGCCTTAGAATTCAACCTCCTGAAGGGGGCAACCTCCTTTACATTACATAAATGAACAATTCTTGGATGATACAAATGAAAAGACCTCCTTTCTATATATAGGAGTCTAAGGGGTCATAACATAATCAGAGCCTACATAACAATAATAATGTAAGGGCACAATAATAACAATAGTGGGCTTCTATGGGGCACAATAGGGGCACAACAATAGTAATAAGGGGTAAAACTACAATAGTAATGAGGTAATCACTAGTATTATGGGGACCCAACAAAAGGTCCAGTTCTAAAAGAAGCATTTCTCTATAGCTTCTTCTTTTATTCTATTTGGGCTTCTTCTTGGGTGCCCTTCGATAGAGGAAATTTTTCTTTCAACCCCTCTTTCTTCACCCAAATCCACTTGAATCCTTTCATAGTGATAAAGGGGTCTACTACAGGAGTAGGAGGATAACTCTTTTGATTTCTTCCTCGTATTTTCCTATTTATCTTTTGACACACAGAACTAAGGATAAGGCTATTTTTCTCAACTCCATTGTCTTTCCTTGTATTCAAACCCCGAGCTCGTACACTCACATGCTTATCCTAAGAAGAATTCCATTTCTTCTCATTTCTGTAGCAACTTCTCTTGTGGCCAAATTTTATACAATCATAGCATTTGATTTGGACTAAGAAAGTGGCAGAGGACATACTCCTTTCGACAACACTTTTGCCAAAAATCCTACCATGGCCAACATGCCTTCTCCCAGCCATTTTGTGCATTCTTGGCTTACTCCTATCCAACACATCTTTTTTCCTTGCATGCCATCTATAGTCTATGGATTTATGTCCAAATTTTTTCAATTTAGTTCAACTATTGTTTTGCTCAACTTCTCATTCTCGGGCTCATAATTTTTTAGTTTGTCCTCTTTCTTGAGATTTTCCTCTCATATGTCTTTGACCTCCTTTAGACCTGAGGTAAACCTATTTCTAGAAAAGATCCTTTCATCTAGATAATTTTCTTCACTACGAGAGGTGCTCAATTCTGAGTAACCTGGTCTCTCTTATGTGACTTATATCTCATCAACAAGAGTTTGATGAGAAACGACTTCTGGGTGTTCTGATTTGTTGTTGGGGAAGTAGAGCTCCTGAGCCTCTCCTTGAGCCACATGGATATCTCCACTATGTATACATTGTAGACTATCCATCACTTATGTTTCTAACTTAAAATGCCTCACCTTGTCAATATCAAGGTTATATAGCCCTCTGACAATGACTTCCTTGGCTTTTACATTCTCCTCATTCTTTTCTCCATTCAACATGGAGTGCCGCAAATCAACTTCCAAGGCTATTAAATATTCCACCATTCTAACTTAACAGACTTCATAGTCTAGCTCATAATCTGAATCATTTAAGAATGGGAATCCTTTTGTTGTTAGGAAAACTTTATTAGTAATTGTTTCCCTTTGGTATACCTATGATTAATATATTCCTCAAGGATACAAATTTTTGGAAACAGTGATAATAATGAGAGGGGGCTGAATCAGTTTTAAGGCTAATTGTAACTTCTTTATGCCAATATAATTTTCTTATATAAACTTGGCAAACATCCATATACTCAGTAACAATATGTAATATGGAAACAACATGAAATCAACAAAAAATCATATACACCATGGGCTTTCCTACAAGCAAGAGAGAAACTAATGGATGAGGATACTTGGGTCTTACAATTATAATTTGAAAAGACACCAATTTTGGCTCATATCTAAAAATCAATAAACACAACTTCATGTTCACTTGAGTCTTCTATGTAAAGAACAACCCAAAACATAAGTAAGAAATAATTGATGTTTTCTTTATTTTGTTGCTTCATTGAATAAACATGGAAACATGAGTTTCGTTTTTTCCCTTTCCATTCAGTATTCTAGGTTTTTTATTTTTTATTTTTCATTTAAACACGAAAGCACGAAAGGATAGTTTCTCTTTTTCCCTTTTTTTTTAATTTCGTATTCTCTTTCATCTAAATGGTGAAGTACTATGGTTTTTTTAAATAATTGATTAGACAAGACAATCGCCCTATAGGTAGGGTGAGGGACAACTTAGTGATCCGAATTGGATCCTAGAACACTCTCTAAGTTTTCATGAACTCTTAAAATTATGCCAAAGTTTCAAAGTCTTATAAAGATCAATCTTATCAAAGATATCCTCGTAACAGTTGTAATTTGTGATCAGTGGGAAGTAACGAGGACCCTCGGTCATGCGCGCAGACTGACAACCCATGGTAACACACACGGTCATGAATTAGCAAAATGTGAGGCCTTTTTGAGAAACGGCGTGGTTTCTCCTTAAAGAAGGAAAAGTCCCGAGAAACCGGACCTAAAAGGTTATAAAATGTAACAAATATCACATTGATTCCTTCAGAGATGGGGTCCCACAAAAACTAGCAGAATATTGGAAGGGCTTCAAGCAGTAAGTTGTTTCAACTGAGTCCCACCCAATGCCACACAATGGGTGCCATGCATCCAAAGGAAGAGAGAGAAAATTGCTCACATCAGAAGAGTAAACGTCATGTTACTTACCCGTCCAATATGAACGATGACTGTAGGATCTGGAGGCTCCAAATCAACGATGGAGACACATTTCGATGGATGACCAGATTTGATGAGATAAATAGGTAGAGTTGTGTAGGATTTGAAGTGAGATGTAGATGATGCATTGGTAAAAGGTCGTGTTTTGTGGGATTCATGGAGTTAATGGAATAAGCGGTCATTTTGAAAACATCCAAGAGACTTGACACTCAGTTCATTATGAAATAGGTGGCCACCTCCCTGTCAGGCATTATACAGTGATAATTATGTAGAATAGAGGGATTCAAATGGACAGAGGTAAGGGAACCAGAAAGCTAGGAAGCAGAAAGGAACAGTCAGAAATCATATTGGCTTTAAAAGCCATGAAATTACAGAAAGAGAAACAAGTAAGTTAGAAGCAGAAAGCTGAGAGCAGAGAGAAGAAGTCGCACTGACTTGGAAAAGCAAAGGCAACATTGAGGCATACAGAGCTAGAGAAGTCAGAGAGTCTGTGTAATCCAGAGAAGCCTTGAGAGGTTCAAGTGAACTCCTCTGTATATGCCTGTCATGTATGAGTCTCATATTGCGCTCATACTATTGTGACCAATAGAAATCAAGTTTCAGTGAGGAGAGTCTGTGTACTCCAGAGATTTGAGGGATCCATGTACAGTCTTTCTTATTTATATCTACTGTGTGAGACTCAAATTGAGCTCACTCTTGTAAAAAAATTGCTTTGAAAACATAAGAGAGTGACCACCATTGAAGGCTAGACCAGCAGACGTAGCCCAAGAGTATTGGGTGAATGCCTTATTGAAATTGTTGTGTTTTATGTGTTTGCCTATTATGTTTTCTCTAACTGCTTCAGTTCCTGTGTATTTTGCAATCTTATTGATCCGTTTCATAAAATAACATAGCCACATCCATGCACATGAGTGTGTAATACCTTAATTGTTTTTATTAGATCAATTACATATCAAGTGGCAACAGAGCTCTAGGTTACTAAGGTTAGACAAGCTTGTGCTTGATTTTTGTTGAATGATAACTAAATCAAAGCTTAAATTAGGAGATGGAGAGTTGGTTGAAGCTAACCCAAAAATTGGAAGAGTCTATCCTAACAGGAAAATGGCAGAAGAAAGTCCCTTGGAATCAGACTCCAAGTTTATGGATAGTTTCTTGACTATGAGAGCCATGGTAAAAGAAATGTATAGAGAATTTAAGAAAGGTAGAGATGAAGATTCATCAGACTCCAAACAAGACAAAGGAGCAGAAGAATCTCTTCTCAATGACCACTCTAAAGGCAAATGGAAATAAGAAAAACTTCCCACACCTCTTCATAGTCCTGAAAATAAAAAGAAGAAGGCATCTTTAATTAAATTAGATGTTAAATTTGATTTGTCGATATATGATGGAGAGTTGAATGCAAAGAAGCAAGATAATTGGATTAGATAGATTGATATATATTGTAGGGTGCAAAGCATTGATTCAGACAAGACTAAGATTTAGCTGGCCAGCCTACACCTTCGAGGCACTACCTTCGTATGGTGGGAAGGCATGACACAAGCTGACATGAAGAAGCATGGTAAACGTCTTTCATTCTGGAGTGAATTTGTTTCTGCAATTAAAAAAAATTTCTATCCACTAGCTTATATCCAACAAGCCATGATGAGTTGGTAAAACCTTCGACAATTAAAAGTGAAAAGTGTACAAGGCTACACCCAAGAATCTAGGAAAATATATTTGATTAGTACTTTCTTTAGACTCACTTGAAACTTTGTTGAAGTATATAGGTGGTCTACACAACTATTTAAATCACACCATTGTTATTTTTAATCCCACTAGCATAGATGAGGTATCTATTCAGGCTACACATCTAGAGGCTAGAGGCAAGAATGAGAACCCAGAAGTTGGGGGATCATCAAAACCCACTGCAAGGAAGAAAAAGGAAAAGAGAAAACAGAAATGGGAAGAGAGGAAGAAAAATGTTGTACAAAAGACAAAACCCATTGCAAGAAGGATGGACATGATTATGAACACTACTCGACTCTACATCCAGAGATGAGACCCAAGAAATTCGATGGAAAAAAGAAGAAGACTACTACAACTATTCAAAAATATTTTGGGTCCGACTCAGGGTATGAAATAACAATCACAGCCATAGGTATAAAAGGTAAAAATTATGAAGCATCTACTAATAATTCTACACAATCTACTGATAATGAAGAAAATGAGAGGAAAAGACATGAGGTTTTTCATATTAGAGTTATTTCTGAGCATCAAAAGATTGATACTTTCTTTGATAGTGGCTCACAAGTAAACTTAATTTCTAAAGCAATTGTAAAGAAGCTGGGATTACTAACCACATCTCAGAAAAAGTCATATCCATTAGGTTGGCTATGTGATAAAGCAAAGCTACAAGTGACTAGACAATCTAAACTTAGGTTTTCTTTTGGGTCAGCATTTGTAGATGAGGTTGAGTTAGATATAGTTCCTTCGGATATATGTACAATTTTTTTAGGAAGTCCTTACTTGTATGATAGGAAAGCCATTTTCTATAGAGCTGAAAACAAGTATCAACTTGTTAAAGATGGAATTGAATATATTGTAAGAGCTCATAAACTCAACAATGATTATACTCTCATAAACTCAGGGAAAATGAAAAGAATTGTAAATTCATGCAATTTTTTTTTGACTGATGGTTGTAAAGGAAAAGAAACCTGATAAAACCAATGTATTTGAGGGTTGTAATGCTAAACATCAAGCTGATTTAGAAAAAGTTTTTTTAGAATACGATATACTATTTCAAGAACCTAAAAGTCTGCCACCCCAAAAGGAAATAGTACATAATATTAATTTGCAGCAAGATGCTCCATTGCCTAACATCAGAATGTACAAGTTGTTCACTTTAGAGAATGCAGAAATCAAAAAGCAGGTACGGGAGCTACTTGAGAAAGGGTTCATAAGACCTAGCACATCTCCATGTGGGTCTCCAATTGTCTTGGTGAGAAAGAAAGATGGCTCATGGAGAATGTGCATTGATTACCAAGCACTGAATAAGACAATGATAAAAAATTGTTATCCCATTCCTCGCATAGATGATCTACTAGATAAATCAAAAGAAGTTGTTTATTTTTCCAAGTTGGACTTGCATAGTGGCTACCATCATGTGAGAGTTGCAGAGCAAGATTCATGGAAGACTGCTTTCAAAAACAAAGTAGCGATTGTATGAGTTGTTGGTTATGCCTTTTGGCTTAACTAATGTTCTTTCTACTTTCATGAGAGTAATGACTGATGTACTCAGATTGTATATTGATGATTTTTTCATTTTATATTTAGATGACATTCTTATATTTAGTAAAACATGGGAAGAACATTTGAAGCATGTAAAGCATACTCTAGATGTTTTGAAAAGAGAAAATCTTTATGTTAAGCTCTCAAAATGTGAATTTGGTAAAACATCTTTGAATTATTTGGGTCATACTGTAGGGGGTGGTGAATTGAAGATAGATCCCTCTAAGGTTGCAGTCATTGTAGACTAGCCTAAACCCAAATCTACTATAGAAGTTATAAGCTTCTGAGGAGTAGCACAATATTGGAGAAAGTTTACTTCTAACTTTTCCTTGATTATAGCTCCCTTATATGCTTTAATAGGATTGAAAAAGGTGTTTCGGTGTGGAGGAAAATAGCAGAAAGCCTTGGGCATGTTGAAAGAAAAGATTAGTACAACACTAGTACTACCACTACTCGATATTTAAAGACCATTTGAGATTGAAACAGATGCCAATGACTATGCCATGGGTGTAGTTTTGATGCAGCACGGTAAACGCATATGTTATCATTCTGAGACATTTAATTTTGTAGTAGTCAATTATCCAAAAAGAATTGTATGCATTAGTACAGAGTGTGAAAAAGTGGAAACGTTACCTAACGGGCAAAGAGATAGTTATACATATTGATCATCAAACATTTCAATATTTGCACTCACAAACTAAGTTGCAGCAATCAAGACACTATAGGTGGATGGGTTTTCTACAACAATTTCATCTTGTCATTAGATATAAAAAGGGCATACATAATAAAGTTGCAGATATGTTGTCTAAACCAATCATAAATGCATCTACTATACTTAAGCATAATTCAGTATTGCATGAAAGCTACATTGAACATTATTCTCAAGATATATATTTTAGAGTTGTATATGCAACTTTAAGTCATGGAAAACAAATAGAAGAATTGGATTATCATGTTAAGGACCAACTCTTGTATCATTTTGGAAAGTTATGCATTTCACAAACTGAAAGAGTAAAGATAATTCGAGAAGCACACACTTCTCTAATATCAGGTCACTTTGGGGTAAGTAAAATGGCTGCAGAACTGCAAAGATTTTGTTATTGGCCAAAAATTAATGAAACAATTTCTAGATATGTAAGACGGTGTACCATGTGTGCTAAAAGCAAGCCCGTCAATAGAAAACTAGGTTTGTACACTCCACTACCATTTACTTCTCATCCTTGGGAAAGTGTTTCCATGGACTTCGTTGGGGGATTGCCTAAATCTAGAAAAGGTCATGACTATTTATATGTTATTGTTAATAGGTTTAGCAAAATGTGTATTTGAATGCCCTGTAACAAACAGATTATAGTTGAACAAACTACAAAGTTGTTCCTTCAACATGTATGGGTTCATTTTGGATTACACGCTTCCATTATATCTGATCGAGATTCCTGATTTTTTGGGAAATTTTGTTCAAGTCTATGGGAATTGATGAACACCAGACTAAAGAAGAGCAGAACTTTTCATCCTCAAATAGACGACCAAACAGAAGTGGTCAACATGATAGTGATCTAGCTGCTCAGAGGATATTGCAACAAGAATCCCAAGCTTTGGGATGAACACCTATGCTATGTGCAACATGCTTACAACCGAGCTAAACATTCTTCTATGCAGAGATCTCCTTTTGAGACCTGTTTTGGTTTCACACCAAGGTCTCCCTTGGATTTTGTCTTTGGTAAAGAGATAGCAGTTGATGGACATAGTGATGTGGACAAGGCAACCAAGTTCATTGAACAAATCCAAGAGATTCACTAGGCAATACAAGAACAACTCGAAAATAGCCAAGCCATTCACAAGGCAAGGCATGATAAGCATCAGATTGAGCATAGTTTCCAAGTTGGTTATCAAGTCTGGTTGTATATGAGAAAATACAGAATGCAAGGTGAAGGTAAGAAGCTGAAACCAACAAGGTATGGACCTTTCAAAATACTTGAGAAAATTGGTGAGAATGATTTTCGCCTTCATTTGCGAGCTTACATGTACATTTACATAGTTGTTAATGCAGAAAGATTGAGACTATTTGAATGTTCATTGATTGAAGATCTTGAAGAGAAGAGTCAATTGCCTTCTATTGGTAACTTGTTGCCTGATTATCTCAATGAATTACAGGAAGATACTGTACTAGAGAGGAAGGTAAGGACAACGCGTAGAGGGGATGTTGAGTACCTCAGTATTGGGCTCAAAGGTTCAAACAACCAGTGAAAAATGGATATAAATTAGGCAAGTGAGGAATTTATACCCTCACTTAATTGATGCTTAAAAACGAACTTTTGGTGGTCCAAAATATTTTTTAGTGGGAAGCTCATGTTCTGAATTAGATCCTAGAACACTCTCTAAGTTTTCATTAAGTCTTAAAACTATGCCAAAGTTTCAAAGTCTTATAAAGATCAAGCTTATCAGAGATATCCTCATAACAGTTGCAATTTGTGATCAGCACAGAGAAATGAGGACCCTTGGTCAAGCCCACAGACCGTCGGCTCATGGTAACGTGTGCTATTGCAAATTAGCAAAACGAGAGGCGTTTTGGAGAAACGTGTGTGGTTTCTGATAAGTAGCTAATTGTATATCGTCGGGCAAACCGCTCAAAGAAGGAAAATCCCTAAGCAACTGGACTCGAAAGGTTATAAAATTTAACAGATATCACACCGTTTCCATCAAAGGTGGGGTCCCACAAAAACTATAAGAATATCGGAAGGGCTTCGAGCGGTAAGCAGTTTCAACCGAGTCTCGCCTGATGCCACATAATGGGTGCCATGCATCTGGTGAAATAGAGAGAAAACCACTCATATCGGATGGGTAAACATCATGTTACTTGCCCGCCTGATATGAACGATGACCGTAGGCTCTAGAGACTCCCGATCAATCACAGAGACACGTTCTAATGGATGACCAAATTTGATTAGGTAAACAGGTAGAGTCCTATAGGATTTGAAGTCTGACGTCGATGATGCATTGGCAGAAGTTTGTGTTTCGTGGGTATTCCTGGAGTTAATGGAATAAACGATCATTTCAAAAACGTCCAAGATAACTAACACTCAATTTTTTATGAAATAGGTGGCCACCTCCCTATGAGGCGTTATACAGTGATGATTATGTAGAATAGAGGGATTCAAACAGAAAGAGGCAGGGGAACCATAAAGCCGAGAAGCGGAAACGAATAGTTAGAAAGCAGATTGCTTTAAAAGCCATGAACTAACAGAAAGAGAAGCAAGTAAGTTAGAAGCACAAAGCTGAGAGCAGAGAGAAGAAGCCAAGATGACCTGTAGAAGCAAAGGCAGCATCAAGCGAGACAGAGCTAGAGAGAGTCGGAGAGTCTATGTGCTCCAAAGAAGGCTTAAGAGGTTCAAGAAAACTCCTCTATATATGCCTATCATGTATGAGTCTCAGATTGGCTCATACTACTGTGACCAATAGAGATCGAGTTTCAGTAAGGCGAATCTGTGTACTCTAGAGACTTCAGGGATCCAAGTACAGTCTCGTTGATTTGTATCTGCTATGTGAGACTCAAATTAAGCTCACTGTTGTAAAAACTCTACTTTGAAAACATAATAGAGAGGCCACCTTTGAAGGCTGGATTGGGAGATGTAGCTGAGGAGTATTGGGTGAACTCCTTATTTAACTTGTTTTGTTTATATGTTTGCCTATTATGTTTTATCTAACTACTTCAGTGCCTGTGTATTTTGAAATCTTATCGATCTGTTGCATAAAATAACATAGGCAAATCCATGCACATGATTCTGTAGTACCTTAATTGTTTGTCTTAGATCAATTGCAGATCACTTAGACAACGTCAACAATTGGCAAAGGCATCATCCAATACAAAGAAATGAAAAAAAACCACTAACCTCTTATAGGCATGCAAAGTCTTAGAACTATTACATGTCCAAAATGTCAATCTTATAGTTTTAAGTCTTTTATTCTCCCATGCAATTAATAAATCACGGGTTAAATTATATAGAAAGGGAAAGGGCGACATTTTCCAAGCTCCTTTGGGATAGGGACACATAGTTTATTTATTCCAAGGGACTTAAATGAATGAATATGCTTAATTCCTTTAGGTGACATCCATTTTCATCCAAACAATTACAAGATCAATTGGTAAACTCTAAAGAACATAGAACAAAAAGCGGAAGAATCGCTTAAGTACTAGATGTTAGTGAGGCTACTAATGCTTTTGCTAGAAGCCATTTATACTTAATGCATTTAGATGACATTCATTTTCATCCAAAGAATTACAAGATGGTAAACTATAAAGAACATAAAACAAAAAGGGGAAGAATCTCACAAGTATGAGATGTTAGTGAGGTTACTAAATGTTTTGCTAGAAGCGATTTATGATTAATGCCTTTAGATGACATCCATTTTCAGGCAAATAATTACAAGATGGTAAACTCTAAAGAGCATAGAACAAAAAGGGGTAAGAATCTCACAAGTACTAGATGTTAGTGAGGTTACTAATTCTTTAGCTAGAAACCATTTTTTTGCTAGAATCCTACCAATTTTTTTTCAAAAAATATTACCACTGAATGTGTTTGAATAATATTTGTTTTTTATGATGGAAATGGATTCAAAACCATAAAAAAAAACTAGTGTAATATTGAAAATGGTGAAGCTTGACACCTATAACCAAGTTTTCCCAAACATTCTCTAGCTTTTTACCAAAATCATGTCAAAATTTCCACTATTTTCTTGGCAAAATTCTGGCATTCTTAGTCTACTTTTAATATACTATAACATTTTGTCACCAATCAATGATGTTGAGAAAAACAAAATGTGATATGTAAGAACATAATATAATGCATTTGTAAAATTTGGTTTCTAGTGAATGATATTGCAACAAGAACCACTATGTGCAAAAGCCTAATATTATGTGTGCGTAAAGAGTCTTACATATCCCAAAAGTAATTAAGCTTAACCAATTCAAATCTCTAGAGTTATAAACTTCTCCTCAAATTTTACACTAGGCTCAAACTTTTTATCAAGTTCTTAACTAATTAAAAATACAATATTATTTTTTTAATAATATTATTATATATGTTAATTATATTATACATAAAATGACTTTCTTTTTTCAAATATTATTACAAATATATAAGAAATGAATCATTATTAAAATCTAATTTAATGACATTGTTTTTATATGGTTTTTCAACAAAACTTGTCACCCACTGTCAGGCCATGCATGTGCATCCTAGTACAAGGTGACTCCCTAGTATGAGATTTTTCAGGTATGTTGTGAGGAGACCATTTATTTTTCCAATTTGTGAGTACCTAAACATTTTATAGACAATATACATTCAAGGACCTATTTCAAATCACGAAAATTCAAGTTCTTGCAAGAAAAAAAGGACTGCTAGTTAAATTAGTTTGGTTTACCCATATTCAGTGGGTACCTAGGGTCTTCTAGTTCATGTTGAGTGAAAAATAATAAGATTTTCTTAATCAGATAATAGCATCATATTCTGTGGGTACCTAGGGTCTTCTAGTTCATGTTGAGTGAAAAATAATAAGATTTTCTTAATCAGATAAGATCTTCTGAAGAGTCAGGATGCCAATACTGATAACTTCATATTTGTAATAGAATTGATATGTATCATTCTCCAGATGTTGTTTGAGATCACCCCACGAGAATTTGGAATTCCAAATAATTTGAGTTTGAACGATTACATCGCTCTGTGGCCGGAAATCATTATTAAATCTGATAACGATTACGTTCTCCGCCAACGTAAATGTCAGGAGACAGTATTCATCACTCTCCTCATTTTGACCAATTTCATTCTCAAAACTCTGAACTCTGAACTCTGATTCTCGTGCGATCTATCACTCGTGCGGTCACTCTTCACGTAGAACAACATTCAACCTTCGGTGATGTTTTGCAATTTTCTTGTATTAATATTTTCAAGTTTCATCATAATTATTATTTATTTTTATTTATATTTTATTATTTAATAATATTTTTTATTGATATTGACCTATAGTATTTTTGAGCTAGAATTGATGCATTATTTCTAATTTTATTATATCTTTTTTATATTTATTTATTCACCATACTTTTTCATAAATATGGTATTTGGCCATGGTATTTTAATGGCATTTCTTTCATAAATATGGTATTTGGCCATGGTATTAGAATGTATTTGTTTTAAATATGGTATTTTGCCCTTGGTATTTTAATGATATTTGTTTTATAGGTTTAACCTAATTTTTTATTTTTATTTTTGAGTTTTTTATTTATTTTTGAGTTTTCCTAATTGTAAAGAGGTTTATGGAGTAAATATAAAAAAGTTTATTTATTTACCATATGTCTTGAGTAAGTATAAAAAGAGGTTTTATTTATTTACCATACCTATTTTTTTGAGTATGCTTAAATCTCTTTATATTTTAAATTTGTATTGTCTTTATACATAATAATAATAATAATTACTTTGATTTTTAAATAGTGTTGACATTAGATTAAAAATGTTTAATGATAAACATTATTTATGCTTACATTACATTTACGTTTCCTGTACATGTTTAAGTGAAATCTACCGGGACATATACTAGTATGTAGAGCACCGCAAATGGCGCAAATCAAAATAATTTATTAATAACCCATGGTATTGTAACAAAACCTATTTACAAGTTAATAATAGTTATGGTAAAATAGTGATGAATATGTATGGTTAAGAATCTTGTTTTATTTTTAAGTTACTTTAAGTATTAGTTTTTGATTTAAGTAAGTTATTAAATCTGATAACGATTACGTTCTCCGCCAACGTAAATTCAGGAGACAATATTCATCACTCTCCTCATTTTGGACCAATTTCATTCTCAAACTCTGACTCTGAACTTTGATTCTCGTGCGATCTATCACTCGTGCGGTCACTCTTCACGTAGAACACATTCAACCTTCGTGATTTTTTGCAATTTCTTGTATTTAATATTTTCAAGTTTCATCATATATTTTATTTATAAATATATCTTTTATTTACCATGGTATTTGACCCATAGTATTTTTGAGTTAGAATAATGCACTGTTTCTAATCTTATTATATCTTTTTTATATTTATTTATTCACCATACTTCTTTCATAAATATGGTATTTGGCCCATGGTATTTTAATGGCATTTCTCTCCTAAATATGGTATTTGGCCCATGGTATTATAATGGTATTTGTTTTATGGAGTAAATATAAAAATGTTTATTTATTTACTATACCTATTTTTTTGAGTGTTCGTAAATCTCTTTATATTTTAAATTTGTATTGTCTTTATACATAATAATAATTACTTTGATTTTTAAATAGTGCTCACATTGGATTAAAAATGTTAAATGATAAACATTATTTATGTTTACATTACATTTACTTTAACTGCACATGTTTAAGTGAAATCTAGCCGGATAGATACTAGTATGTAGCGCACAGCAACTGGCGCAAATTAAAATTAAATATTTTGATTTTAAAATAAGTTATTGTTTTTGGGCTTTGATAAGTCATGGTATTGGCCCTTGGTATTGTAACAAAACCTATTTACAAGTTAATAATATTTATGGTAAAATAGTGATGAATATGTATGGTTAAGAATCTTGTTATATTTTAAGTTTATTTTAAGTATTAAGTTTGATTTAAGTAAATGTTAATATTAAATTAAAATAAATATTTATAATAATTTTTTAATTTTAAAATGAGTTATAGTTTTTGGGCAGTGGTATTGATAAACAGGTATGGCTCATTGTATGTAAGGAATCTACTGGAATTAAAATATCGTAGTAAAGTGGGGTTTGAATACCATAGTACGAATCTAGTTATATTGTAGTGGAATTTTTTATGTGCTTATTAATTCAATTTAATATGCTTACAAATTATATTTATTTATTTATTATAAAATTGATATTAATTTATACCATAACACACACATATATAAGCTAGACCCACAAGAGATTTGATTTGGTGACCTTGCAAGGAATGTCTTAACAAGACACTTATTTTAGTGTGATATGTATATTATGATTAATAAAAGAAATTATAAAATGTTTACATTTAACCTTTATCATCTAACTTTTAACATCTAATGCCTACATGTCTACCCTATACTAAGTTGTAGAACTATAGAGCACCAAATTTCTTATGAGTGGTTAAATGTATCTAGTAAGAACATATGTCTTTTTCCATTTGGATATCATACTATTGGACCAAAGTGTTCATGTAAATTTTTCTATTTGGACATCATACTATTGGACCAAAGAATTCATGTATATTTTTTTATAGACCATTATACATAAGGAAATAACAGATTAAGATAATATACTATATTTGTGCATGAAAAATATTATAACGCGACAAAATAGAAATCAAGCTATGACTCATGGTGCATTGTCTTCAATATGTTGATGAACTAGCTCCTTAAAGTCACACTACTTGGTTTATTTGGACCCAAAAGGTTTTATGTTTTCCTCAAGGATGATGGGATTCACTTGTGTTCCCTACAAGATACATGAATTCTCTCTTTCTCAAACTCGACTTCATCTTCATCTCTCATTTGAGAAACCATTCTACCTATTATAAAGATTGCTTTACATATTCATGCTTCAAAATTTCCATGGAAGATCTTGATCTCATCGAGAACGTCCCACTACGTACTCTTCCTCCTTGTTTTTTAGAGCATTAGTAACAAGAGTTTTGAAAATCTACTCAGTGTTTTCTATTATGGAAAACTTTGTTTCCAAGGGCTAAGAATATAACAAGTCTTTAACCTGTCCATTTTACTGTTAGTATAATTGTTTCCTTTTTCCTTAACCATTTTTTTCAATTTTCAATTTCCACTTTAGCTAGCTCAATGAATCTTTTATGGAAGTTCTTTTCTACGTCTATGGCCTGCTTCTCGGCTCTAGGAACATGCTTGATATTGTTAGAGCCCAAGGCCCTCAAGATGAAATCCTCAATTTTTTTCAGAGTTCCAAGTTTTCTAGCTACCTCAATTGATTTCATCTTATAAATGGTTGGCATCTTACTAGAGAAATCAAACCTCCCATCATTAGAATTTCAAAATCAATCAACTCAAAAGTGCATATCACCAACTAGGTCACGACAGATTAAAGCCTTAATCTCAAATAGCATCCCAAATAATAAAATTAACATACCTATACCTTCTAGAGTAGAGAAATATGAACCATCCTCACTCTAACCTAGTATCCAAAGAAAAAATCCAACGTAAGACAAGATAATTACTTGAGACATTGAGACATTGATTTTCCAATGTTATTGTAGTCTTATTACTCCAAGGAGGCCTTTATTACTTCTCATGATTTATTGAACCATTTAAGTGATTCCATTGTTAAATAACCATGCCCCCAATCTTATTAGAATACCTATCGTTTTGAGTTGTATTTTTCCCTTGCTCACTAAAATTTCATCATGATAGAACCCTTTGGATATGCCTCCATGGATCATAATACCCTCCATTTGATAAAATGCAAATCGAACTCCTATATGCCTCCTCACTTTCTCTTTTTGTCCAATCATCATTTTACTACCATATGGGAGGTGGTTCATACCACCTTATAAACTCACTCATCTTCTTTCCTTAAAATATGAAAATCATGTCAATCAATTAATTAACTTAAATCTTACATATTAAATCATCAATTTGGGGGCATAAACTTGAAAGGCAGTAAGCACTAACTCCCTCTTATTGTAGATACTTGTCTAGCTTACCAAAATCACCATATGAGGCACCGACCTTATGGATTTGTTATAAGCACCAACTTGCAGCTCCTTGGATTTTTTTCAAACAACAACTTACAAGAGGCACCAACCCCCAAGCCTTTCCTAGTTTGGCAGACACTCTACCTGATAAGAGATTTGATTTATGCTCACTCTATGATAGTTTGCAACACTTTGATCTGCTTCAACAATATTCACTTATCTCGACCCACACAACTTTGTTCTCTGCTCTTCATCAACATACACAAATCTCAACCTTTTGCACTCCTCAGTGCACAATCTACTCTCACCCTTGCTTCATAAAGAACATGATCATCACTTAGCCTTCTTTCACACAATGCTCAGACACTTCAGCTTTACACACATCTCATAGGCTCAACTCTTGGCCTTTCTCACACCACATAGGAAACTTCCCACTTTAACATAGAGTACACAAGCAATGTCGACCTTTTACATAGTAGAGTAGCTCTCAAGGTCTTCTACCTCTTCCTAGAACTCTCGGCATTTCCCTATAGAACATGCTCACATAACCTTACAAATCTCTTTCTTCTTGGCTCTCTAGCAACTATGCTTTGTTTCTCCACTTTCTCATCTAAGCTCTTGGGTTTTGTTCCTCTGCTAACCCATGACCAATGCTACCATTGTGTCTTTTATTCACATTGGATGAGTGTACGTCGACATGTCCCTTCATTCCGTTGCTATGTCTGATTTTGTATTTTCAACTACATTAAACATGGGAATGGGCACCTTATAGTTTCTTCATGATGAGAGTGAATTATCAGTCCACCTACACACTCAAAGTAGGAACAATCTGCTTTGTGTACAAAACTCCTGCCACTGAGGATCTCCATGCTTATTCATGGTTTCACACATATTGATTGTCCTTCAGCATGGCTTCTCAACTATACTTAGGCATGGCATTCCTTGCTATTGTTGTGTCTCCTATATGTTTCTCGTCACAGTGCATAAACAATGATTGACCTTGCAGTCCTTCATGTCTTGATTGCGTCGAACTCCATACTATGAAATTAATTCGTAGATGACCTGCACACTACTTCATGAGTCCAATACATTCATTTAACTCACTAAAGACATGCATCGAAGTAAAAAGATGGATTGTCTCAACTAAAGGAAGACCAAATGCTCTTTCCCCAAGATCGTGTTCCTTCTTGCCTTAACCCAACAATCTATGAAAGTCATCATTACTCCTTAGAACAACTCCTTTATTTCTACATTCAACTTCATAGCTACTGACCCATACATATTTAAAGCCTATATGCTTCTATATTAGAACTTTTTCCATGACAATGTAATATCAGTGTCTTTTTCTTATCAAAAATTTATACTTAAAAGGCATAGGAAAATGTGAAGTTCCAATTCGTCTTTATCTCCTTCTCCATAGCTCCTTATCACATCTTTCACCATAGGACTGGGGGCGATGATTGGGGGCTTAACCTTAATGTGCTATGTCCTTTAACACTCTTTTGGGGGCTTTTTTCCTTTGTTAAATTTTGCACCCGTAGTTCTCTGGGTTTTGTTTTGATAGTGCGCTAACACATCAAAGCCCCTTCACTACCTTTATTCAATTACCAACTTATGTAAAGTATCAATATCCTAAATCCTTTGATTTCCAACTTCTGATGTGATGTCATCACTCCCACATAGAGCTTACTGAGTGGTGACATGTGTCACTAAGATATGTCCCATTAGGACACCTCAAAACACCAAATATGCATGCCATGTGTCCTTCCATATTGACACATCATGCTGACGTCAACTCCCACTTGTCCCTTATCAGAGCCAATGAGACATTTCCATTTCTCCTTCTAGAGGAGAGAGAAAGGGGTTGTAATTGCCGATATAACAATGTGTGGATGCTTTGATCACTGATATTCTAGATCGGTGACCTCCGACCATCGATGCAACGATACACCAATGTGACAATCTCCAATTGTGATCATCGATGTCTGGTGTCGATGACATGAAATCACTGATATTGTTGGGTCTCCAATCTATGATTGTCGATATGCGTCGATCGCCAATATCTGTTATGTGATATTCTTCCCTACCTAAGGTTTCAAAACCCTGAACTTCAGTACACCATAACTTTTGAACCATGAGTCCATAATTTTGCTTCCACATATCGTTGGAAAGATATTCTAGAGAAATATCCAATGGAGAGGGTATTATGTAGCCTTTGTGCTCATATGCTACCTCAAAGATGGCTCTAATCTCTCTGGAACTCTTCAGCTTTTTACTCTTCACAAAGATGAAATCACACGCACCATGGTTATCATTTGCATCATGCTTGCAACTATCATGGACTTCCATCTAGTCCATCACTATCATCATCATATGATGGCTTCTCCAATAAGTCTGCTACTATGATGATTCTCATCATGAAGCCTGCAGTTATCATGAGATTCCTCCCAGGCCATCACTTCCAACATCTATTGTGACAAGCATCTAAGCTAGTCTATCTGACATCAATGCAAACGCTCATACCAACAGTTTGGAAATGCCAAATACCTAACACATCTCCCTAGCATGAATGTTGGCATCAATGCAAACAGACTTGCAGATGCCTTCACTACACCTCTGACCATCCAGGCAATGCCAACTATTCAACAATCTTCCCCTTTGGAATTGATGGTAACACTCCATCCTTCTCTTAATGTGATTTCGAATGCTCATGTTTCTTCCACACATCGCATTTCATGAGACATCAATGGCTTGCTTTCTTTTTTATAGGCCATCAAAACATCTCCAAAACTTCTACCCCACTTTGATATTAATGGCAAGGGGCTACAAGCTTCATTTCTCTCACCATGCAATCATCAACTGTATAGACCAAAGTCTAGCTATTTAGATGTGCATTCTCCTTTCCAGACATCTCTATTAGGGCTATCATTACTCTGCTCCATAAACTAGGAATATTTGATATGCTCCCCCTAATCATATATTGCTTGTTCTTTAAATGTCTCAAGTTTTGGACTCCATATAGCTGAGCAGTCTATCCACTAATGCATTTCTTGTATAAAAAATGATACTCATTAAACTACTTATGGTATTTTTGTCACTGCAAATTCCAATTAATGTTGAGGAATTTTAGCTTACATTTCATCACTTCTTTTTCTACTTCCAAGACTCTTCTCACATGTTTGAGAATCTTCACTACTCCCCTTAATATCATCCTCATACCATAGGGACTACTTCTTATAGAAATTGCACCAAAGGAAACCATAAATAGGGAACAATGTACCATGCAAACACTGGTATTTATTTTCTCAAAAGGAAATGTCCATGTTTGCAAGGTTACTAAACATGAGCCCAACACAATCAATTGACGGCGATGCCAATTGAGGGTTAGGGACATGAAAATCTTACACCAATTGTGTTTCATGAACACAAGACTACTATTCATAAACAAACTTACAACTAAAATGAAATAAGTGTATTTCACCAAAGATGCAAACCTTTTATTTGCTAAGTAATCTTCCTTTCTGAGGCTACCCATTATTGTCTGCTACTACTTATTAAAGAAGCTCTCCCTCAGCCATTGCTCTTTGATATCTCGCAATAGCTTTCTCACCTTTATTAGAAAATTATATATTACAGAGCAATGGAACACATAAAATACGTTGCAGAAATACAAACATAAAAAACAAATAAAAAATGAGAGACACAGATATATGTGGTTCACCCAATTTGGGCTACACCCACAGAGAAACAACCAGTCCTTCCTTTTATATTATCTAGCAAACTAAAGAAATACAACCTACAACAGATCCACTGTAATTCCCTGTTCAGTCTCATACAATCTCCTCTCTCTTTCTCACTTAGAATATAGATCTACATAGATGCAAAATTCCCTGATATATAGCGAGGGGTTTCCTTCTAGGGAAAAAAGACCTAAATTAAACATAACTTCTATTGTCACATCTCCACCTAATGAATGACTCAGATTGACTATGAAATTACAACATTTTACAAGGCAATTTAACATCTATTTTTAGCTTCGGGGGCATTGCCCTTGACCCTTTGCCGGGGGGACTCCCAAAGGTCACAGTCGACCCCCCTAGACCTCCCCCCCCCCAAATGCAAATATTATGGGTGGAGTTGCTGCCCCATTACGAACTGGCATCCAATGCAGTGATATCTATAAATAAATAAGATAATGAGGCTCCACACCCAACAATCTTCCACTTGGAAACTGATTATAACAGCTCTACCATTTCTTCATTTGTTGGACAATGACTGCACTCTAGACCTGGCTATTTCTCATCTTCTTCATCATACTTGAAGACCAATTAAAACTGAGCAGACTCTTAGTTTCTCCTTGGTTACAATGTTTGTTAACATATCTCGAGGATTGTGGCTAGTGTGTACCTTTTCCAACTTCAATTGGCCATCTTCCAATGCTGACTATATGAAATGGTACTTGCGTTGTATATGTTTAGTCTTGGATTGAAATGTAGAGTTCTTTGCAAGATGTATGGAACTTTGGGTGTCATTGTATAACCTACGAAACAATTGCTTCTTACCCAATTCATCCAAAAACCTTTGTAACCAAATCATTTCTATACTAGCCTCTATAGTAGTAACATACTCTACTTACATTGTTGAGAGTGCAACAACACTATGCAGGTTTGAGATCCAATTGAAAGTTGTTCCACCTATAGTAAACACATACCCTATGGTGCTCCTCCTATTATCTCTATCAGCTACCATATATGCATCAACATATCCCTGTAGATCAATGTTTGAACCACCAAAGCATAATTCTTGATTTGTTGTACCTCTCAAATGCCTAAGAATCCACTACACCACCATCCAATTTTCCTTTTCTGGATTTCTCGTGTACTTACTTCCAATTCCCACTGCATGTGCAGTATTAGGTCTTATGCACACCATTGCATACATTAAGCTTCTAACTATTAGTGCATATGGAACTTTAGATATATGAGCCATTTGTTCCTGAGTCTTGGAATACTCTTCCTTACATAATTTGAAATGGTTAGCCAAAGGTATATTAACGAGTTTTGAATTCTACATATTAAACCTTTTCAACACCTTATCTATGTACTCACTTTGAGACAATGTTAATTTGCGATTATTCATGTCTTTGTTTACTCTCATAACAAGGATTTGTTTTGCAACACCCAAATCCTTCATTGCAAATGAGTTCGCTAATTTTCTTTTGAGCACATTTATTTCCTGCATGTTAGAACCTACAACAAGCATGTCATCTACATACAATAAAAATATAATATAGTTGCCATCATTTTTCCTTTTGAGATAAACACAATTATCAGAGTGACATCTAGTATAACCTTGTTTAGACATAAACTTGTCAAATTTTAGATACCACTGCCTTAGAACCTATTTTAAGGCATACAAGCTCTTCTTCAGCCTGCACACTATTTTCTCCCTCCCTTTTACCTCATATCCTTATGGATGCTACATATGTATCTCTTCCTCCAAATCCCCATGGAGAAAGGTTTTCTTGACATCTAACTGCTCAACATGAAAATCTTCAACCGCTACTAGACTTCAAATAGTTCTGATTGAAGTCATTTTAACAATAGGGAAAAATACCTCATCAAAGTCTATACCCTTATTCTGTGCAAACCCCTTCACCACAAGTCTAGCTTTATACCTTTTTCTACCTCCATATTCTTCCTTCAACATGTAAATGCATTCATTTTGCAATGTTGTTTTACCTGCAAGAAAACTGACTAAGTCCCAAGTCTCGTTATGTGCTAAGTAGTTCATATCTTTTTTCATGGTTTGCTCCCACTTCTTCCTGGTTTCTGCCTACAATTCTTCTTCATAAAATTCTGGTTTGCTAGAATCAGTCAACAATATGTAATATAATGAAGGAGAGTATCGTTTAGGGGGTCTACTGATCCTAGTAGATCTTATAACACCACTTTCAGGTGTTTGAGGTGCTTTTTACTATTGTGGTTGTTGTTCTGTTTGTTAATAATTATGATTTTCAGGCACCATCACTTTTTCTATGATCTCATCAAGCACTGTATATTCTCTGTTTTCTTTTTCTCATTTCCTTTCCTACAGATGATCGTTATACAAAAATATTTCATTGAATATGACATCCCTGCTCCTAATGTTTTTGTTTCTTTCATAATCATAAAAGCGATAACAAAAATCATTAACACCATGTCCAATAAAGATATATTTATTTGATTTTGCCTCAAGATTTGTTCTATTTTCTTTATTAAAGTCGGCAAAGGCTTCATAACCAAACATTTTTAAAAAGGAATAATTTACTTTTTTACCTGTCCATGCCTCCTTTGGAATACCACCATGCAAGGAACTTGAATGCCCTCTACTTATTAGATAAACAAGAATATCTGCAGTATCTGCCCAAAATTGTAAAGACAATCTTGCATGCAATATCATGCACCTTGCTTGCTCCATGATTGTCCTGTTCATCCTTTTTGATACCCCATTTTCTTGTGGTGTTCTTGGAACTGTCTTCTCTATTTACCTTTGTTCTATTTTCTTTATTAATGTTGGCAAAGGCTTCACAACCAAACATTTTTAAAAAGGAATAATTTACCTTTTTACTTTTCCATGCCTCCTTTGGAATACCACCATGCAAGGAACTTGAATTCCCTCTACTTATTAGATAAACAATAATATCTGCAGTATCTGCCCAAAATTGTAAAGACAATCTTGCATGCAATCTCATGCACCTTGCTTGCTCCATGATTGTCCTGTTCATCCTTTTTGATACACCATTTTCTTGTGGTGTTCTTGGAACTGTCTTCTCTATTTACCTTCATTGTCTGATCTGAGACACTTCAACCTTTCTCTTGTCTCATTTTCAACCAAAGCCTTCCATTTCTTGAAAGTATCTAATACATCAGATTTATTTTGAATAAAATAAATCCATGTCTTGCTAGTTGCATCATCAATAAAAGTAACGTAATAATGAGAGCCACTGAGAGATGATACCTGAGTACGTCCCCATACATCTATATGCACAAGCTCTAATTTTTTGCTCTTCTTTTCTTTCCCAAATCTGAGGAATCTGACTTTCTCCTACTTTCCATAAACACAATTCTCATAGAATTTTAAATCAAGATGCTTGAAACCTAGCAACAAATTTCTTGAGTGAAGAATCTGCATCCCCTTCTCACTCATCTACCCATGCATATGATTCCATAATGTCATATATGCTCATGTAGAGCTTAAATCATTTATAGAATTTGAAATACCATTTCATAAATACAATGTAGCAATATTTTCTCCTTTTGCTATTATCAAGGTTCCTTTAGTGACCTTCCATGTTTTATATATAAAAGTAGTTACACAGCCTTCACCTCCCAACTGCCCTATTGAAATTAGATTTTTCTTCTGATCTGGAAGATGCCTTGCCTCCTTCAATAGCCATGGATTTCTATTTTGTTGTTTTATTAAAATTGTACCCATTCTAATGATTTCACAAGGTTTACCATCACCCGATCTAACCTATCCAAAATCTCCTTGAACATAATCATGAAAATGTTTCCTATCAGGTGTGGCATGGAATGAGGCCCCTGAATCTACCACCTGGGTATCAATAATATTTTCTAATGAAATAATCAAAGCATCTTGCAACACATCACCTGTCACATTCACTTCATGACTATTTCCTTGCTACATGTCTCCTCCTTTTCACTTCCAAGACTTGTAGTCTTTCTTGAGGTGTCCTTTCTTCCCTAGTTTCTAGCACACTATCCCTGATCTAGACTTGGATCTGCCTTTCCTTGATTTACTATGATATCCTAGGCTCTTTCTTCTTTCTATTTTTCTTCCCCTAGTCTCTGCAATCAAAGCATTACCTGATGTCTCACAAGAGATTTTCCATTTCATTTCCTCCCTAAGGATTGCACCAAAAACATCATCAAACTTTAAAGTAATATATCCATAAAAAAAGTTACTAATGGCCATAACTAAACCATTCCAACTTTCTTGCAATAAGTATAGAAATGATAGATTCCTAACTTCATCATCAAAAGTTATCCCTACATAACTTAAGTGGCTGATAACTGTGTTAAATTCATTTAAATCATCAACAACAAATCCATCTTCTGACATCTTCATATTAAGTAAATGCTTCATAATAAATACCTTATTTGAGCCCAAGGGTTTTTCATATAGTTTGGCCAATGTCAATATTAAACCCTCTCTTGTCGTTTCCTTTGAAATATTAAATTCTACCTACACCGCTAGCACAATTGTATTGTTCCAAGTGCCTTTTTGTCGAGAATATCCCATTCTGTGTCTGTCATACTTGTCATCTTCTTTTTCTTTCTTCTCAATGGTTGGTACAGATATCTCTGATACATATAATCCTCCATCTGCATCTTCCAAAGCTGGTAGTTTTGGCCGTTAAATTTTTTGACCCTAAACCTACCACCTTCTACCATTACTGCCACTCAAACTAGGAATCCTTCTCCCCTACGATTTTGTCAACCAAATAGATCTTCGGCTCTGACACTAGTTGTTAGAAAATTATATTTACAAAGCAATGGAACACATAAAAAACATTTCATAAATACAAACACATAAAACACATCAAACAAGAGAGACAGATATACGTGGTTCACCGAATTTGCGCTACATCCATGGAGAAAAAGCTAGTTGTTCCTTTTATAGTATCCAACAAACTGAAGAGATACAACCTACAACAGATCCATTGTAATTCCCTCTTCTCTCTCACACAATCTCCTCTCTTTTTCTCACTCAAAATTCAGATCTATATAGATTGAACACAATTCCTTCATATATAGCGAGGGTTTGCCTTCTAGGGGAAAAACCCCAATGTAGTGCAAACATTATCGGTTTGTCGCCCCACTACAAACTAGTGTCCAAAGTATTGATATATGTGAATAAATAAGATAATCCTACTTCACAGACAATAACCTCTATATGGGTATTGATCGTATGAACCTAACTTGACTGTTAGCTTCCTATCATTCCACACTTCCATTTCAGCCCATATTCTTCCTACAACATAAGATATTGTTGTGTACTCTTCATATTAGATTCAATCCTCCTTTTTCAATGTTGATACCTTCAAAATAAACCAATTTACTCTAGTAGTCAGTAAGAAAACACAACCATACCTTCACAATCAGTTGCAAATTCCTTTTTATTCCTTTTTTATTCCTACATATAACTATTCGACCTCCATTGACACCATCCCCTTTCTTCACTAAGGAGAAACATATGATATACTCTCCTTGTGTAGATCATCCTCCTTCTTCTCCTAAACCTTCAAAGTTCGATTTCTGACAGAAGCATTTCTCTATAGATTCTTCTTTTCTCCCATTTGGGCTTCTTCTTGGCTGCACTTTGCTAGTGGACATTTTTCTTTGAACTCTTGTTTCTACACCCAACTCCACTTGAAGCCTTTCAAACTTATAGAGGGGTCTACTACAAGAGTAGTTTTACTGGGAATAGTGTCCACTCGGATGCTGCTATTCCCACTAAGACTGGTAGCTATCTTAGAAACAAACAAGTAAGGTCTACTTTCATTTTCCTTTATGAAAATAGATACGAGTGGAAAAAAGGAGACCAACCTTAGTCTTGTGCTTGATTTCCTTGTTTGATTCCTCTCCTTCCTAATAGAGCTTTGTCGCTTCTTCCCTTTCATAGTGACCTTATTTAAATGTAACATCATCCTTTTCTTCCGCCCTTAGGTCTAACCTTTCTTTTCGATTTAGACCGAGAATTATTTTTTTTCTTCGCATGAGAAGAAAAAGCAGCAGGAGGACCTTTAGGCAAGGGCATTTCTTGCTCTTATACCCTTGTTTCTTCTTGAATGCATCTAGCCATTAATTCCTAAAAACTAGGAATTACATTATTGTTCAAAAGAGTAGTCCTAAACATGTACCATTCAGATGGTAATCCTCTAGGAGTTGTAAGTGCCATTTCCCTATCAGTAATAGTGTCCCCAATAGATAGGAGATCGTTGTTGATCTCGATGATTCTTAAGAAGTATGCTTGCATACTCTCATATTTACCCTTATGAATTTCCTTCAGCTTATTTCTAAAAAATAAAACTTGATTTGCATCATTAACTTTACATAAACTCACCAGTCTATCGTAGATTTCCTTGGAGGTGTTCAGGTTAGAGATGTAGGCCACCAAGTGCTTGTCAATATAGTCCTGGATGATCTTTTTTCTTTTGACTTCTCCGATTTTCCATTTGTACCTAGCAGCAACAGATGCATTTGATGGAGGCTCAACAATATTTCCTCTCACATGATCCAACACTCCTTGATCCTAAAGGGTTAGATCGATAGACATCTTCCATCCGTGATACTCAGCTTTCTCACATAGCTTGTCTTTGATAAGAAAGAGTGTTGAGGACCCCATCATTCTTTTAGGATAGGCTTGCCAATCTTCTCTTCAGTGATTTCTCTTACTCTTTCTCAGGCTTTGTCTTCACCTCATCTCTGATACCATGTTAAGTTATGGTATGTTCTATGCCTATAAAAGTTTACTTATTTTTCTTATTATATTCCACATATTATCAATCACATGTACATAAAGTAAAGTGCAGATAGAACATTAAACGATCGATAGAAAACAATCCAAGACAAGAGACACAAGATGTGGCAGCTAGCCAGGGACAAACCCCACAATGTGTGGGGAAAACCTTTGATCAAATATTCATTTTCTTCAATAATTCAGCAGAGAAAAATAGTATAATAAATCTGATTTATTTTAGCAGTAGCAAATAACAACATCAACATTAGCAGCTTCATCATCAAACTAGGGCAGATGATATCTCACAAACTAACTATTGGATCGACTTGATTCCACCACCAAAAGTTGTGGCTTTTAGAGGAGGTTCAGATGAACCTATAGAATAGTTAAGATGAGGGGATATTCCAGTCCATGTAGGTCAAACTTCACTTCTTTAGTTGCAGCTTCCATTTCAGTAGCTTCCTTTGAACTAGGGTGGTCGAAACCTTGCAAACCATCCGTCGGATTGATTGGATTCCACGACCAAAAGTTCTAACTTTCAGAGGAGGTTCAAATGAACCTACGACGCAATTTAGATGAGGAGATATTATAGTCCATGCTGGTAAAGCTTTATTTCTACAGTTGTAGCTTCGGTTTCAACAACTTCTAGCTTCACATGTGTGAGGAGAGACCCTTTTCTGTGTAGTAGAGAAGAGACTCTTTTCTGCGTAGTAGAGAGAGGGAGATATATGATGAGATGAGTGAGTCCAAATGAGGAAAAGTCCTCCTATATTTATACGCAAAATTGGTGTTTGAATAGATGCAACTTTTGGGATTTTGAGCCTACATGTGTTGTAGGTCGGCTTGATAATAATTCCATAATCAAAATAAATTCATATCTCCATGAATACTTATCGGAATCGGATGATATTTATATCAATCCTACACCTCTCAATGGGAGGAATCTAATGAAAATATTATCAGCAATTAATAGGATGACCCACATGAAGTTTTTCCCTAGTAGCCAATTTTAACACCTGTATATTGGATGATGCTAGCTTAGATACCCAAAGGTATTCTAGCCAGATTAAAAAACATTTGATGTCGTTTTTTATGGAAAGGGAATCAACAAGGAAGAATATTTGCCTGGGTAAAATGGGATACCATTTCCAGACTTGAAACATAGGGAGGACGGGGAATTAAGTGGTTCGACATCTTCTCCAACGCTCTGGCGGAAAATTGGGTTGCCAGCTTATTAATGTACACAGTCTATGGACTAAACTTGTGACTGCCAAATATATTAGTCCCTCCAATATCATGGACTAGATTCAGTAAGAACAAAGAGTCAGCACTAATATATCGATCATTTGGAAGGTTGTCATAAATTCCATAAACCTCATTCGAGATGGACTTACATGGAGAATTCAATTTGGAACTTATGTTTGAATCAACATTGACCCCTCAATAGGATTTGGCAATGCACATAGACTCCATGAGGATTTGAAGCATTATCTTGCAGGCCAAGTAATTACACATATCAGTCACATAGCGGATGAGCTGCACTCCTCATTTTTTCAGCAAGCCTAGAAATCTATACTTGACCTCGAAATACCTACACAATGGCAACATAATTGGCTTCTTTATACTACTGCATTGACTAAGTCTCATATTTGGATCACAGAAGGAGAAGAAAAGATTATTTGGGCTCATGCCAAGTATGGTAGATACATAGTAAATGAAGGATATTTGATCTTGATGAAATAATTCAAGCCACAACATATCCAGACTTGCTGGAAAGCATTATGGAAACTTAAAGTTGTCTCTAGATCTCGTGTTCTCATGTGGAAAATCCTCTTCAACAAGATTTTGAGGAGCCTAAACCTAATGAAGCAAGCTTTCCATGGATCGTTTTGGTCTCATTTATGCAGAGTGAATTTTTAGGACACTGATTATTTATTTCTGGATTTTCATGTAACTAAAGAGTAATGGATACATATAAAATCACACTACCCCTCTTTAAAATCATGGTAGGGAAGGAATATCACATAGGCTTGGAGCTCATGGTGGACTGCTCATTGTGGGAAAGAAAGGAATATCCCCTTAATCATGTGCTGGCCTATCTAGATTGCTAGGAATCAAACTATTTTTCGCCATAAGGCACCTCAATATTACCTAGGATCATTGTTGATTATGACCTTCTACCGAAAGAAGACTCTATCCCTTCCCCTAGAGTCATACAATCCAAAATCATCAATAAATCCATCTCGTAGGCCTATTCCAATGGATCATCCCAGGATGTGGGATGTGGGGGAGGGGGGGCAAAATTCTATATTAATTTGATGTTCACTATTTTAAAATTCAAATGGGCCTGGGAAGGGGAACTAACAATTTTGCTGAACTCTGCACAAACAATATCTCATAGAATTCGCCTTAGAAAAAAAATGTACTCATCTACAACTCTTTAGGGATTCAAAATTTTTATGCAATTGGTTAAATAAAATAGCAAACTGCACTCCATACTCATTAGGACACATATTGGTTGAGGCTGACAAGCTTATATCATTATTTCACACTTTTGTATGTCATCACATTCTCAGGGAGCACAACTCAGGGGCAGACTTCCTATCTAAGGAGGCAGCACACAGGCAAGATGAAAATTGGTTAATACAGGAGGAGAAGGATGGTGCTTTCTACCAGAACTACCATAGATCATTCATAGATTTACATGTAATATAATGGGCTCACGAGCCTGGTAGAAATTTTTCATTATATATCTAAGTTTTTTATGGATTTTCACACAAACAGTAATATGATCGCTTTCTCTGGGTAGAGACAATATTTTATGTTGATATAACAGTGCTCCCTACATGGAACACATGTTTTTTATTTTTTTACATCTATAGACTGATAGGCTATCGCCTCACATATGCATATTCTACAACATCTAAAAAATGTATTTTTCAAACATTAATGGAAATTATGACTTTTTTCGAGGGGAAAAAACAAACGTCCGATATAGAGGAATGCAACATAGGGACCCAGGAAAATCATAAGCTCATCAAGATATCTAAGACATTAACCCCATATGAAAAGCTAAAATACATTAGCTTGTTTAAAGAGTTCCAAGACATTGTTTCCTACAATTATGAGGACCTCAAGTCTTATGATACCAACATCATCCAACATGAGATACCAATTATAGAAAATCAGAAGCCCTTTAAACAAAAACTAAGCAGAATTAAACATGTTCTTATGCCATTAATAGAAAAAGAAGTTAAGAGGATGTACAATGCTAAGACCATAGCACCCATTAGATATTTTGATTGGGTCTCTAATTTAGTCCCCACTAGAAAGAAAACAGGGGAAATTAGACTCTGTGCTGATTTGAGGAACTTAAACAAAGTATCACTGAAGGATAATTATCCCCTTCCTAAAATGGACCGCATTCTCCAGAGGGTTGTAGTGTCATCCAAAATTTCATTACTTGATGGATTTTGTAGTTACAATCAAATCCTAGTCCATCCCGAAGATTAGGTAAAGACTGCATTCACCACTCCCTCAGGAACTTTCATGTACATAAAAATGCCCTTTGGATTTATGAATGTTGGGGAAACATTCCAAAGAGAAATGAATATAATCTTTGCAAAAGAAATCCAAGATTTTTTTTCATTTACCTAGATGATATCATAGTGTTTTCCAAGTTAGATAATGAACATCTAGATCATCTAAGGAAGGTATTCATAAAATGCAGAAAGTTTGTCATATCCTCAAATCCAATAAAACCACTTTTTGGATTAGAAGAAGGAAAACTCCTAGGGCACATAATTTCAAAAGAGGGCATTAGGATTGATATAGCTAGAATAGAATCAATCCTAAACATCACTCATCCTAGGAACATTAAATAATTGCAATCATTCTTAGGTAAAATATTTTTTCTTAGATTCATTTCTAACTTAGCATAACTAATTAGATATTTGAATAACATGTTAAAAAGGGATTCAACACTTAGTTGGATAGTAGAGGCTAAGAAGACTTTTGAAGAAATCAAAGGAGCCCTTACTAAAACACCTGTCCTCATAAGTCCTAATTCTAACAAAGACTTCATAATTCTTTCATTTGCTTTGGAGCACACCATTGCAACAGTCTTGTTGCAGAAAAATGATGAGGGTTATAAATCGCTTTCTTCTGTAAAGCTTTGAGAGAGACTACACTAAAGTATAATATAATGGAAAAGCAAGCCCTTTCTTTAGTAAAAGCCATAAAACATTTCAGAGTATATATTATATACTCTCACATAATAGCATATGTTACAAACTTAGTTGTAAAGGACATTCCAACTCAGGATGTGTCCAATGGAAAAAGGGGCAAATAGGTTGCGACCATACTAGAATATGACATTGAAATCAAGCCTACAAAATTGATTAAAGGCCAAGGTTTAGCCAAACTCATGTCTAAATCAAATTATCGAGCCTTAGACATAATTTCATTGGTGCCATAGATGATGAGGAAGATATGGTGACTCCACAAACCAGTGGAGCTTTCATATATTCACCCTAGTACGCAAACATTATATTCATTTTACTCAACCTCCAACCTCCTACTGGTTTGTCTAGAACTAAAAGTAGATTCCTAAAAATGAAAGCAATGAAATATTGTATCTTGGACAATATTTTATTTTGGAAAGATAATGGTGGTGTCTTGTTTTATTGTTTATTAAATGATGAAGTAGACAAAGTCATGCTGAAACTTCATGCAAGGGATTGTGGGGGGAACTTATACTGGAAAACAATTGCTAATAAGATTTTAAGATAAGGCTTTTACCCACCGACATTATTTGCAGATGTTAGAAAATATGTGACCTCCTGTCATAAATGCCAAATATTTGATGGCAAGAAGAAACTCTTCCCATTACCCCTCAAACCTATCTCAATAGAAATTACTTTTCAACAATGGGGTTTAGACTTCATTATGGGAATTCACCCACCCTCTTTAGTCCAACATAAATGGATTCTGACAGCCACTGACTACTTTACTAAGTGTATATAAGCCATCCCTTCTAGACAAGCCACAAATTATTTCATCATTTCATTTCTTCAGAAGAACATCCTTTCTAGGTTTGGATGCCCACAAAAGCTCACCACTGATAATGTTGTTGCCTTCAAATCTAAGAAAATGATAGATTTTTGTAACCGATACCTATCTGCTAGGATATTCCAACACGTAGGAATAGTTAAGTATAACTTGGTCTAGTATAGAGTTAGGTAAAGTGTGTTTCTTTACCATGTACATTTGTAACTTACAATCCGACGGTCAGGATATGTAGTGATCCGACGGTTCATTCTCTCCTCGGTATTACCGACACTTGATCCGTGGCTTGACAACCAATTGGTCCATGAATTCTATTTAAAGCGCATGGAGGGTCATTTGTAGGTTCACCGTGCATGAGAGAAGCTTATGTAAATTTTCATTCTTTTATTAATAAATTGCCTATAGTAGCCATGTTGGCAGAGGCCGTGGATTGTTTCCCTCTCTGAGGGTTTTAACCACATCAAAATAATGGTCTATTGATCTGTGATCTATTTGTGAGCAGTTTCCTTTTGGTGTTATGTCTGAGGAACTTACCCTGTAAATTCCTACATGGTATCAGAGCTATTTGAGGGTCGCGTCCATTTTTTATCCAAATTTGAAGTCGGTAGAACTGCATGCGACTGTCATCTCCTAGATCTGTTATTTCTGACTGCTTTCGGGCCGATAGGACTACTGTGTTGTGTTGGGAGCATCTGTTCCAGTGACGAACCCCTTTCGTTTCACGCGAAAAGGTTTCCGATAGCCCTAGCTACATCATTTTTTAGATCTGGAGGTATACAATGTTTATTTGCAGTTTACTGTTATTTTCTCTCTATTTATTTTGGTTTCGGTTTATTTAGCTATTTTTTTTACCGGATCTATACCTTTCATTTCTACGTATGCTCTTTGCCCTGCGACTCTATGCAATCTGGGAAAATCAGAAACAGAAAGGAAGAATTTTTCTCATGTGTATGCTCTTTTCTCTGCACCTTAGTGTGATCTCGGAAAATAAAAAACATTGAGGAAAATATTTAGTGTCCGAGTAAAGCTAACTTTAAGCCGTAAGGCTTGTTTTTTTTGCATGTCCGTGTTGGTTTTTGTGTTTTTGTTTTGTAGCAAGAGAAAGAGCTTTCTCAAGCAAGCATGCAATTCAAAGCATTCATGACTAAAAGAAACAAACCCCCCCGCCGCCCTTCTCCCTCCCTCCCTTCCCTCTCTCTCTCTCTCTTCTCTCTCTCTCTCTCTCTCTATCTATCTTTTTGTATAGCTAACTTGGTTCAAAGCTAATTTAAGAGAGTAGAGGTCTTGGGTTCAAATCTCCTTTTTTTTGAAAAATGAGCATTTTTTTCATTCCCACACTTCCCGCACTTTGTCGGCGCCTTCATCAACATTTTTTAAAAAGGTCATAACTTCTTCACTCGGAAGCCGTTTTCAGAACCGTTTTTTTTCAACCAGCCTAATTTTTCGAGCTCTTTCTATTGGAACACTTAGTTTCAGCATATATAGCTTCAGTTTTTGTCAAAATGGAAAGTTCATGCCAAGTTATCCTTGACAACACTAACTACTTCCAATGGTGGTCCTACATTGTGGATTTACTTAGAAGTAAATGCCTTTACGGAATAGCCACAGGCCAAGAAACCAAGCCGAAAGATGAAGAAAAAACAACCAAGTGGGAAAATAGACAAGATCAAGCACGTGGGTTGATAGGGATGTCTATCTCTCCCGATCTTAGATTCAATATTGCTTAACTTGATACTCCTGATAAAGCAATGGAGCAGATTACTAAAGTTTTTGGAATAAAAAATGAACTTAGAGCCCATCAGCTTGAAAATGAGTTGCTTACATTAAACCCCAATTATTTTTCTTGCATTGAAGATTTCTTGTCCAAGTTCAAGACCATTAGACTTCTCTTGGAAGGTGTTAAAGTTAAGAAAGAAGACAATGCCCTTATCTATTGCATTCTTACTAAGTTGGGACCAGCCTACTCTGTGTTTGTTTCCACCTTCCATTCTACAAGAGAAGCCTTCATTTCTCAAGGACATGACTACAAGCCCCCTCCTTTGATGCTTTTTGTGATTCTTTAATAAGAGAACAAGAAAAACTCTTACACCTTGGTCTTCTTAATCTTGGAAACTCTTCTAAGAAATCGTTAATCGCCCAGCAACAACCAAACTCAAAGAATCCTACCTAAGAAGTCATATCCTAAAAAGAATGGTCCTAAACCAAACAAGGGTCCTAAGCAATTTCATCCTCAAAATGAAAAATCATTTCACCAGAATGATAAGGCAAATAAAAACAAAGGCTAGAAGACTGATAGACATTGCAACTTCTGTAATCGAGATGGCCACATAGAATCTAAATGCTTTAAGAAGATGGAAGCCTTGGAAGCAGCAATGAAAAAGCATAACATCAATTTGGAGCACTCTTCAAATTCATCTTCAGGAATGGCTCTTTCTGCATGTGGTTGTCAAGCATCTCGGTCTGGCTATGCACTAAATGTATCTTCTTCTTCTCATTCTCATGGGATCATTGATTCTAGAGCTTCTTATCACATGGCGAAAAATAAAGCCATGTTTTCTTCTTTAAATGATTGTAACACCAAAAATATATATGTTGGTGATAATAGATCTCTTAGTGTTGTAGGGACTGGAACTCTTCATATAGACAATGGTCAATTTAATGATGTATTATGTGTTCCAACCTTATGCTCCAACCTTCTATCTGTTTATCAGATAACTCATTCAGGTGAAGGTAAAATCGTTGAATTTTCACTTCACGATGTTGTAATTAAGGACCTAAAGAATTCTAGACAGATTCTAGCCACTGACATTGTTGATGATTCCACAAGGTTGTATAAGTTTCACAACTTTGGGTCATCAAATCTTCCCTCAGTATTTGTTGCT
>APFE031371561.1:0-10543 GCA_000404065.3 Pinus taeda | reverse complement strand
TCGGCCCCGCCCGTTAGAAAATGAATTGACATGATCAAGCTTACATAAGATTAACAATGGAGTGGTCCGAGGTGGAGGGATTGCCCAGTTAAAAGTGGTCAGAATCTGGCTAAAACAATTTCAAAAATTTTTCTAGAGACAGTGTTTGAATCATGTTTTTGATGGCAAAATAGATTCAGCCCCATTAAAAACTTCTAAAGCACCTAAAATTATAAATTTTAATATCTTTTACTCATCAAAAAATTCTAAAACACTTAAAATTATGAATTTTGATAGCTTTTACTTGGATTTGATTTAAAAAATCCCTGTCAATTTTTTTTCAAAATATAACCAGTATTTCAATAACTTTCTTTAAAAAAAATCATAATTATTAAACTACGTCATTAACAATGTCCACAAGGTTGAATACATCAGAACGTTCAATACGGTGCTTGAGAAAGTAAAGAAGCCCAAAACATATGGATCACAGTCTGTCTTTGATCATTGGTAACTGAAGCAAGCTGCCAATGGAGCCTAAGAGCTTTCCTCTGTATACGATACTCGAAAATAGGTCCGCATACAGAGTTTATGCCTGCACTCACTTTTCTGCAATAATTGGTCTCATATATTATCGCATTGTGTATATCCCAAGTGAAAGAATATTCACCATGGATTGTGATATTTGTGGCAGAGCTAGGCTTGCAATAATTGGTCTCATATATTATCGCATTGTGTATATCCCAAGTGAAAGAATATTCGCCATGGATTGTGATATTTGTGGCAGAGCTAGGCTTCCCCTACGGTTGGATTTTGGAGCAGGCCTTCAGGTGGCGGCCTGTTGAGCGAAAAGTCTTCCCAGAAAGACTTTCTAAGAGGTAATAATCGGCTCGTCTATCTTACAGCACGTCCACAATTAACTATGTTTTCTAAACATTTCCATGGGTATGTTAAATGAATATAAGTTACTTACTGTAAATGGACAGGTTCCGTTGATATATTACTAATCAAACTTCCTTATAAATGTATAATATCAAATCTCACTGGGTTAAGTATATATTTCCTATAAATTTTTATTATTAATATAAAAAATTTCAATTGTTTAAAAATTCAAAAGTGTAGGTATATGTATAACATATGATATAGCTTGAGTGGGTTAATGGTTAAGAAGAGCAAGTGTTTCCTTCGCTAAGAGGTCACAGGTTCAAAACCAGAGGGGTAGAGTATGTATGCCTTCGTAGACTAGCAGTCAAAAATCCCTACGGGAGGTGGGTCCCTTGGTCCCACAAAAACAGGGGGTCTCATACACTAATTTGCGTGTCTGGCTTGGTTGTGAAATATGGATATTATTATTATTATTATATTATTACCAATAAATGTTTTGTTCTTTTTTATTCATTGTAGAAAAAAAATTTTTTAAATATTTTTATAATTTTATCTATATAAACCCCAAATTTTTTGTATAAAAAACCCTTGGGTAATTTATTTAACAAAACTCCAATTTTTGTTTTAAACTCCAAAACTCTTTCTTACTTATCAAAATCTTTTTTCCTAATTAATATTATTCTAAAATAAATATTCAAAACAACAAAATTACAGAGCTTCCTTAGTTTCAAATTTTATCTAAAAAATCTTTTATAATTAATATATATTAAAAAATAAATATATATTTTCATAATATAAATTAACCTTTTTATAAATTAATTATCATCTTTATACACTTAAATTATTTATTTCCTTATTATCTTAACTTCCTAAAACCTTTGAAACAAAAGTAATCAATTTCCATTTCCTACCTGCAATCTTGCAACCTTTCCATTTCCTACCCGACACCATGTAATAAACTATAAGCCATTAATTTTCTCATCCATGCTAAGGTACCATGAATCAAATTTCCGTATTTTCTCCGATACGGCCTACTTCACAGCCCGTCAAAGCCCGTCTTAAAATGGGAGCCGAAAATTACCCAAAAAAAAATGATAACGATTGTCAGATAAATTGGTGGATATCCTTAGAGGCTGGACTAAATTTACAATCAATGTCATTGGTGAAACTAATGAAGCTCATAAATCATAAATTTGCACAACGGCAAAGGTTTTAAGTTGATGTTGACATTACAATTAAGAGTGCAGCAAAAGTTGTCATTGACTTCATTAACTTTCCAGTACAAGGAGATTGCATATCTCCATTCTCCTACACAATTAAGTAGAAGTAGGCCATAAATCTAAGTTGTCATTGGTTTCATCAAATTTCAATTACAAGAACATTGTATATCTCGATTTTTTGATCCACAATTAAGTACAAGTGCCATGAAATTAGATTATAGAGATTTTCTGATTCACAACAAAGTACAAGTGTCATGAAATTAGGCAAACGCTATTTCCAACCCTATAGCGAAGTTAATGCACTCTGACATGCGAGGGAAATAGTGTCTTCTCTCTCAATGCTCCATTCATTTGTTCACGTGCTGCGAGAGAGAAGGCTTTCCCCCGCATGTCAGAGTGCATTAACTTTGCTATAAGGTTGGAAATAGCATTCGCCATGAAATTAGACTATAAATTTAGTTCTAGCTCTAAAGCTAAGACAAATTACTCAAACTAGATATGCATTTTTTATTAAAACATACTCAAAATGAAACGAAATTAGAATTGAAATGCATTCAAAACCTTATAAATGCATCATTCTCCAAATGCAAGAGCAAACTACTACTTTCTGTTCTTTTTCGTGTTGAAATCACACTTATCATTTTCGTTAGAAACCAACAAGATTTACAAGTTTGCCGGCAATCATAAGTAAATTTCCTTCTTCCATCTCTTGCATATTCACAAATTATTTATGCTTATTTCCTCTCGGTGAAATAGATAATTCTGAATTTATCAAAGGAATGTGACAGTAGTGAAACTTCTTTAAAAGTAAGCTGGTCTAAGTGTTCATTATTAACCAAATTATAGGTGAAATAGATATTCTGAATTTATCAAAAGAATTTGACAGTGAAACTTCTTTAAAAGTAAGCAGGTCTAAGTGTTTATTATTAACCAAATTATAGAAAGAACTCGTATAAAACTTCTTTAACAGTAGGAAACTTGTTTAAAAGTGAGCCGGTCTAAGTGTTTATTATTAACCAAATTACAGTAAGGAACTAGTATAAAATTTCTTTAAAAATTACTTTTAACCATATTTTAGAAAGGAAGGAGTAGTCTCGAAAAAGCATTAAAAAAATTAAAGAATTATTTGTATTTTGTTCTACAATGAAATAACCAATAAATTTAAATTTATGAAAAAGGGTTATTAGAGATTTAGCATTGTGATACATTTTCAGAGACTTAGAGGTTAGCCTACTAACACCTTAATGAAAGATAAAATAGATTATTAAATGTTTGACAACGACATTATTGTATTTAGAGATGCAACATTGTCTCAGTTGGTTTTTCTTCTCCTTTTGTTTTTCTTGGAGAAACTAGGAATCCATCTCACTTCTTTTTGTTTTTTAAATAGATATATCTGAGGATAGTGATAATGCTCACTCTGGATATTTTAAAGGAGAATTTGGTAAAATGAGTTGGATGGAGAGAACTAGGAATGGTATCATTGAACTAGCTGGATGGAGAGAACTAGGAATGGTATCATTGAACTAGCTGTTATGGATGGTTAGAGTTAATTAAAGTGGGAGTTGCAATTTGATTACTATAAAAAAATGGGTTTTGGATTTTCAACGTTCCCTGAATATTAAAAACACAATCTATTTCACCTAGAAATTATGGAAATTTTAAATATGCAACATAAAATATTTGGTTCTAAATTTGATTTAACATGATTAAATATGAAAAGAAACAAAGATTTTGTTTGGTGATTTGGGATTTTAATGCTAATTAAATATATTAATTATAGATATGGTTAATTAAAAAGCTTTTATGGAAATACTTGATATGAAGGGATTTGGTTTGAATTTGTATTTTTTAAACTAAATTGAAATAATTTAAACACTAATATTTATTAAAATTTTGAGAGTTAAAATATAAATTTCTAATGGTTTTGCTTCAAATTCAACAAACAAATGAACAAATGAAAATTAGAAAGTCTTTCTCATTGTGCAAATAGATTTATATTTTCAATGATGTAAGTCCAAACATTTTTGAAGATAATCTAATAAATATGTTTACTTTTTTTAAATGAGTTTGACAAAAATGTTTGCATATTTATTAAATTTTATTGAGATTTTATGGAGATTTAAAGTAACCATTCTTTAAATTTTAAAAATTAAAAACACTATTTCATTTTGACATGTATTTATGAAGAATTTATTTAATATACATTTGTGAATAAAAATACAATTTTTGTATTTCTATTTTATAAATTTTCATATTTGACAGATTAAAGTATTGCAAGTGAAATTATTGGACTTTGCCCATCTAGTCAAGCCATTACAAATGACTAAATCAAAGGCCCCACATAGAATAAGCAATTGTTCACCAAAGAGATTGCAACCCTTGTCCTCTAAAAATATTTCCCATTGATGATTACATTTTTCTCTAACCCAAATAGGGTCACAATCATCTTTACAACAAAAAATTCTAGCTTGTGCAGTCCTAGCATTGAAATCACCCACTATAAGGACTTCACCTAACTAGGAATATGTTGCAATATCTGCTTTTAAGGTTGCAAATGAATCTTTGTGGTTAAGCCCTCTACCTTTGTAGATTTTGGAAACCTGCTGGGCAAAATGGCATGCTGCGATTCTGATGTGTTTCCATTTTCAGATATATTAAACCAAATGAATTGCTTATTTGAGTCTTCTTTTTCTAACTCAATGAGACGACATTCTTTCTCCCTTACTAAAACCATGATACCTCGTGTCCTTTGCCATTCCCTATTGCCTTGTTCCACACTGCCATCTTCCAGTATCCTTCAAATAAAAGTGTCTTGCACCCTTCATGCTCATGTGTTTTTATGAGGCAAATTATGTCTCTATCTTCTGCAATAAGCCCTAACCCAGATCCTCATCTCCATAAGTAACTTCTACAATTTCAATAAACTAATTTTAACTAATCCCTCTCTTCAAATTTAATCACAGCCAAAATAGCTAAAAACAACTTTGAAAGATTTTTATGGCTATTTTCACTTAAGAATTTTCACCCATGGTTAAAACAACTTTCAAAGATTTTTATGGCTATTTTCACTTTAATAATTTCCACAAAACGATTCGTGGTTACAAATTAAAGTACACGAAATCGATGCATAGCCATGTGTTTTTGACACGATCATTTGCCTCGCCAGTTCGCTACTGTCAAAATGGCACGTATATCTAACACCACCTTATCTGACTTTCAACTCCAACTACCAATCAAACCACCTTATCTGACTTTCAAAACTACCAATCAAAAGGTGGGTTATGGAATCCTGACAAAAATGGAAGAGCTTGTATAATTTCCAAACCTTAGATAGAAATATTTTTATTTAAAAAATAAATTGACATACACAAAATAATTTGATACAGTTCAACAAATACATATGGAATACAAAAACATACAGTTCAAGCAATACATATGGAATGCATCTTGTAGTTATATACATATATTGTTTTTATATTTAATAAGAACAATTTATCTGTATTTTGTTTATATATACACATATAAAATACAAAATCATAATTATTTTAGTTATGGAATACAAAAACATACAGTTCAAGCAATACATATGGAATGCATCTTGTAGTTATATACATATATTGTTTTTATATTTAATAAGAACAATTTATCTGTATTTTGTTTATATATACACATATAAAATACAAAATCATAATTATTTTAGTTTATTTAAAAGTAAAGGTATATAAAAAAGTTTTGATTAACGAATCAATTATGTAATATAATAAATGTGAAGATGTTACATAGCGAATAAGTTAAACACTAATATGAAACTGAGGATGGTGAATAGGAAAACACAATATTTTTGTGAAAAAGAAAAATTATTATTAATTTTGTTTTGTTAGGGTAAATAGTATAAAATATTATTATGTTTTTCATATATCTTCTGATATTTTAATCAATATAAGGTAGGAACTTCATTAAGGTTCAGTACATCAGAATGTTCAATACGGTGCTGAGAAAGTACAGAAGCCAAAAAGATATGTGGTCTTTGAGTGTCTTTGATCATTGGTAACTGAAGCAAGTTGTCAATGGAGCCTAATGGCTTTCCTCTGTATACGACACTGGAAAAGAAATCTTTCATATACAGAGCTTATGGCTGTGCCCACTTTTCTGCAATAATTGGTCTCATATATTACCGCATTGGGTATATCCCAAGTGAAGATTATTGGCCATGGATTATGATATTTGTGGCAGAACTAGGCTTCGCCTACGGTTGGATTTTGGAGCAGGCCTTCAGGTGGCGGCCTGTTGAGCGAAAAGTCTTCCCAGAAAGACTTTCTAAGAGGTAATAATCTGCTCATCTATCTTCTTGCCCGACCACAGTTATATTAGCTTTTGAACGTCCTGAGAGGTAATAATTTGCTCATCTATTTGCCCATCTATTTGCCCATCTATTTGACTTCGTGTAAATGGACAGGTTTAAGAGCGATCTACCGCCTGTTGATATATTTATATGCACTGCTGATCCTATCAAAGAACCTCCACTCACTGTCATAAACACAGTACTGTCGGCTTTGGCTGTAGACTATCCCGTAGAAAAACTGTCATGTTATGTTTCTGATGATGGAGTATCCTCGCTTACATTTTATGCTCTCTTCGAAGCTTCACGTTTTGCAAAGATTTGGCTTCCATTTTGTTATAACTACTCGATTCAAGACAGATCACCAGAGGCATATTTCTTGGCAAGCTCTGCTCAGGAAAATGAAAATATGTCCTCTACTAGAGAATGGAAAAGTGTAAAGGTAAATTGTGTATTTCTCGTCTTTTAACCAAAAGAATTGATAACCACGTTGTGCTAAATTATTATATTTTTGAGGCGAAATCACAGGTGTAATTTTAATACATAGTTTATTGAATATATCGTAGAGATTTAAACCTGATATTATATAGTTTAAATAATATTTCAGAATGTTGGAAGTAATGTTTCCATGTCATGGGTTCCATGTGTATTACAAGTTGTAGTGAGTATTCTGAGAGTGAGTATTTTGAGGTGACATTTTAGATGTGGTTGTTTCCCATGTGTATGAGTTGTAATTGTGAATCCCAAGGAGTTAATCTAGAGGTTGTTATTTCCTTATGTGTGTGAGTTGTCTAGAGGTTGTTATTTCCTTATGTGTGTGAGTTGTCTATAAGTCATAGATATACTTTCTTCAGATCTTATCATCTAGAAGTTGGTGATCTAGTTCTTATATATGTAACTATTTTATGTGATCAATATAGAAGTGTATGTGATTTGTTGTTGTGTATAATCTCTCTTAGCTCTCTTCTATTTTTTCTAATATGGTAATCAGAGCCAGTACTAGCTTGACTCCCCCAAGGGAAGGCCAGGAATATGTGAGAGATCATGAGTGTTATTATTTTTGTACATATTAGTATGAATGTGTGAAAGTTTATTTTTAGTGTGAATATTTTTTGTGATCCTATGTCCCTAGATATGTTTGCTTGTTTGCAGCTTCTTCAAACATCGTCAAATTTCTTTGTTCTCTTGTTATATGTAAAGTTTTGTTTGTGCTTATCTGCTTAGAACTTACAAAGGAGTTAAATTCATGCCTAGATGGTTTTGTGAGAGTTGTGTGCACTATCATATTTTAAATATGCAAAATCATGCTCACGTACATCCAGCTGCATGGATTTGAATTTGAGATCTAGGGCGGAGGAGTTTCAAGCGGGGAATGATATATGTCAAAAGTGTTGAAATGATATATGTCAAAAGTGTTAAAATTGGAGGCACATCTCAAGTTTTTGCTTTTGCGCGGAAGAGATCTCTACATCAAATGTTTATGTTGCAATCTTGTTCTAATCTCAAATTTTGGAGTTTGCATTTTAAACATATTGAGTTTGGTCAGCTCAATATGTCAGTGTAAGTTTGTTGGAATTGACCACTCTAACAAATGCTACTTTATGAAGACCAGAAAGCTCCAAGATAAGGATTGAACAGGATGAACAACTTTTGACATGTGCTAAGAAGGGACATGGTGACTTGTCTATCCATGGCTGACAGCTAATAGTTTGATGATTATTGGGTTTGTAGGTGTGAGATGTCTTTGTTAAGAAGTTTTCTATTTTTCAATTCTCGTTATAAAAAGGGTTGGTGGTTCTTAAACTGGAAGCCCCAGTGTCAGAAACATCAATTCTTGTGTAAGGTCAAGTTGTTTGATCAACTCTAGAACGCATTTAATATCCATACCTCCATACTATCAACTTAGGGATAGATGAAAGTGAAATATGCGACAGATGGTGGTTGGTCCATAGGATGGTTCATTACTTGATGACTCTTATCCTGAGAGATGGTGGTTGGTCCATAGGATGGTTCATTACTTGATGACCCTTATCCTGAAAGTCTAGACGAGCCTAGTTGTTAATATTGTTGATCCTGCAAAGTTCATCAATGATGGTCAGAAGTGGTTACGTTTTAAATGGAAGTAAAGTTACAGCTCGAAGATGTGGTGGTGAAAGAGTAGTGTTTCGAGAGTGGATGTCCGTGATGATGAAGACCAGTAGACATGTATTTATTTATTGTTGTAATATGTTTTCCATGTAAGAATTAAAGGATAGTGTTGGAAGTAATGCTTCCATGTCATGTGTTCCATGTGTATTACAAGTTGTAAGTGAGTATTAGATGTGGTTGTTTCCCATGTGTATGAGTTGTAATTGTGAATCCCAATGAGTCAATCTAGAAGTTGTTATTTCCTTATGTGTGCGAGTTGTTTATGAGTCATAAATCTATCTTCTTCAATCTTATCATCTAAAAATCGGTAACCTAGTTCTTATATATGTAACTACTTTATGTGATAATAGAAAAATATATATAATTTATTGTTGTATATAATTTCTCTTAGCTCTCATCTATTTTTTTCTAACAGAATTCTTAACAAATAACATAGTGAATTGCAATTGAGTTGCGACCTAGCAACTCAATAATACTTTAAATAATACATCAAACTGTTTTTTTTAAGTTATTCCACATCTGTATTTGGCTTATACAGCTTTGGTTTTGTTTTATTATTTCTATCAGAAGGCATATTTGGAAATGAAGGATCGTATCAATAACGCTGTGGAGATGGGAAGTGTTCCAGATGACAAACAGAAAGAACACACGGGCTTCAAAGACTGGATTTTGGGAAGCACTAGGCGAGATCATCCGAGTATTGTTCAGGTACTCCTATGAACCAGCTTGCTTCATATGTACACATGCAGTGCTAACATCTATAGTTGAAATCACCAGAATTTCGACTTATACATTTGTCGATTGTGTCTTCTTCTCTACGAATCTTTCGAATGTATATGCAGATTCTACTGGAGAACGGAGAGGACAAGGACATTCAGGGTAATGATCTGCCCAGTCTTATTTATGTCTCCCGTGAAAAGCGACCGGGAATTCCTCACCATTACAAGGCCGACGCTCTTAATGTTCTGGTAATATTTGCAATCTTCTGGAAATATTTGTCTTGTTTGAGAAATGTGGTCACCTCATATTACGGCTGGTTTGTGATGTGGACAGATTAGAATCTCCGGCTTAATTGTTAAAATTATAATTTCACTGCCCGCACACGGGTCAGCAGTCAACGGCGCAGAAAACCACCATGGCAAATCAAAACCAGCAGGAACATATCGCACCACTCTTCGGGCTGAGGTTGTTTCTGGACAGTGTGGTCCGATGCCGACAATTGTCCAGCAGTGATGCACGCATGACATCAGCCTCAGGCCTCCATCGGAAGGTAACCTGTTGTCAACTCACCCTGTCCGATATCCGTTTGATTGAGGATGCTCGCTCTCCGCCGTTCGATTGAAGGGAAAGCACTGTGCAGTTTAAACCTGTCCAAAGTACACGGGCCCGTTGACAATTAAATACATTCCATACCTTATGATTAACGACTGACATTTTTTTGGTAAAGAATTAAATGTTTTACGGCAAAGTTAATATTTAGTGGATACGAAAGTATGGGTAAGTTTTTTTTAATATATGTTTTAAACAAAAAGCGTTGACCCATTTTTGTTGTATAAAAAAATATACACGGTGATTAAATGTAATGTGTAGGGTGTGAGTTGCACACTGGGAAGTGGTGAAGCCTGTTCGCAGCAGCGAACGAAAAACAAAAAAAAATTCACAGAGCTTAGATTTGTAAAAAAAAATTGCAGCAGTGGTGAATGGAAACCAGAGCGTAAATATTTTATTGCAAGGGAGGAATGCACAGAGGTGCATAAATAATTTTTTGGGTCTGTAATGTAAAAGGGATTTTTATGCAGCAGAGTAAAAATGTTGTCTTGGTAATGTAAGATTGCACAGCAGTGCAGGAGTAGAAGTAAATGAAACCAGTGGATTGTTTTGTTGAAAACCATGGATTGTTTCACACAGGTGAAAAGGTAAATCTGTAACTCCCTGTAAATTTTGTTTTCACACAGCAGTGAATGTAAATGAA